>BQNB010137319.1:0-17871 GCA_026074375.1 Tanacetum coccineum
TCAAATGTTTTCAAAACATGCCAAATGGCTTGCTATTATTTTAGATAGCAACCCGGTCATCATCTTAAAGGCAAGTATTTCGTCAAAAAGGAAACTTGTCCTCTCAACGGGAATTTATTCTCGGGCATGGTCTACTTTATGACCATGCAAAGGCTTGTGTTTACTTTGCAACACAACCCGTGCTTCCTATATTCCATAAGTGTACGTGTCAGTGCGCCTATGTGATAAAATAAGAGAAATCTTATTTTGGTGTTTGTTTTTCAAAGATATAACATTGCTTCATCAGAAAATGCTTTTTCAATGACATTCGACTTCTCAAACAACGACTACAGCTCTTTCAATAGAAAACGGGTCACTGTTTGAGGGGGAGAAAATGTCAAAAAATTCTTCTTCATAATAATCATGAGTTTAATTGGAAAAAGGTTTTAAAAAAATAACGGAATATCATTTAAGGAAAGATAATTGAGCTTAGCTTTCGTGTGCCTTATATGTTATGCGTTTCTGCCTTTAGGGAGTAATTATGCAAATATAAGTTTCTTAGGTACTTTAGTTAAACATTAGGGATCAAATGTGCCATATGTTAAACTTTAAATGCCTAATAAATCTTATATGTGTGAATTTAAAGGGTTAAGTAACTTGAGGGGCCAAATATGTAAAAAAATCAATTTTTGATTAATTACCCCACCCACCCCACCCCGTATCTGTTCACACTTAACATTTTTCCCCATTCTAACTCGATCGATCGTCACTCTTCATATCATCATTTCAAATTGATTTCGTGCATTAAGGTATAAAAAATGTGTTAATCTCATCTTAAACAATTCACATCTTAAAGGAATTAAGTTTTAACACTGATTTGAAGCTGAAAAACCCTAAAAATTGATTTAGGGTTCCTCAAAATCAAAACTCTGTAAAAAAATTAATTGATTGAGGGATTACGGTTGTTTAAGTGTAATATTCATTTGTGTAATTCAGTTTTGTATGATATTAACATATGAATGATTTTTTGTTGATCTCGTGTTCGTCAATTTAGGGTTTTGGTTTAGGATGTTTTAAGGTTATTGAGTAAAGTAGTGGGAATGAAATGTTTGCTATCTTGAATGTGTTTAAAGGTCTCGATATTCATTAACATGTATAATCTTGTCAAAATGTATATGTTCTTGCTCGGTTTACCTATGAATGCCTTTTTTGTTGATTAATCATGTAAAGATTCCATGTTTAAAGTGTTTTATGTTGCTTAACAACCATTCAATAATAAAGATTGAAAAAGTATGAATGATAAATCATAGTTGTGAATTTTTGTGTGAGAAACCGATCTAGTCATTTCCATTGGAAACCGATCTAGTGCAGATCCCTTTAGAAACCAAACAAGTCTGAATCATCAAGGACCCGAACTAGTTGGGTCTCTTTAGGAACCGATCTAAGTACAACCTTTAAAAATCGTTCTAGTCTAAACCCTTTGGCAACCGAACTAGTTTACCATTAAAGGACCGATCTAGACTTGTCTATTTAAGAACCGATCTAGACTCGTCTCTGTGGGAACCGATCTAATCAACTCTATTGGAGAACCGATCTAGTTTCGTCCATTTGAGGACCGATCTAGATTTCTTTTAGAAACCGATCTAGTCAAGCTCTTTGGGAACCGAACTAATCAAGTCCTTTGAGGACCGATCTAGTTGATTTTTAAGACCCAATCTAGCTCTCATTTAGGAACCGATCTAGTGAAGTCTTTAAGGAACCGATCTAATGGATTTAGACCAAAAACACTTAAAGATCAAAATTCTACTATGAAGGCAAATTAAAACTTAATATAGCAGGCTAATTAAAATTGGTTAATTATGCTATCTAATTAAGGTAAAATAGGCTTAAACACAAGGTAAAATCAAGGTAAAACCAATATACAACTTAGGTTATCTAAATTATCTACTAGTTAGAAAGATCACGATTCCTAAATTTGTTAAAACGGTTGCCTTAATTCCTTAAGCCCATAAGTCTACCTAAGTTGCCATCTAGTGGAATATATCTTTACAAGTGCTAAAAGTCTTACAGGTCTTAATCTTCACAACATGATGAAACATAAAATGTTAAGATAAAAGGTCTATATAGTAATATATATAAACTTGGTTATATATAAACTGTATTGATTCTTTCTTAAGCAGAACCATGGACACCACAAGAGCTGAACAAATTGCATTGGATGACGCTTTAGTTGCTCCTGCCAACCGACTCAAGATTGGAAAAATAAATCTTCGACTAAGCTCAGATCTCAAGTCCAAAGAAGCAACTCTTCAAGTGGTCTATGATGTGTTGAAACTCACTCCCTTCTACAAGGCATTCCAGATCTCAGCTGATGTTCCAGAAATATACATGCGATAGTTTTGGGCCACTGCTATAGTTCATCATCATTCGATTTGTTTCAAGATGAACAATAAGAAACATATTGTGAATCTTGAGTACTTCAGAGAAATGCTTCAAATATGCCCTAAACTCCCTAATCAGCAATTCGAGGAACTACCCTTTGAAAAGGTAATTCTCACATTTCTAAGAGATCTTGGTCACAGTGGTGAGATTAAAATGATCACCGATGTCAATGTCAACAAGTTGTATCAACCTTAGAGATCATTTGCGGCGGTTATCAACAAATGTCTGAGTGTAAAAAGTACCGGATATGACAGTCATCGACTATCTCAAGCCCAAATCCTCTGGGGCATGTACCATAAGAAAAACATAGACTATGCCTACCTTCTGTGGGAAGATTTCATTTATCAAGTAGAGAACAAGAATGTTAAGAAGAGTAATGAGATGTACTACCCTCGCTTCACTAAGGTCATCGTTAACTTCTCCATGACTAAGGATCAATCAATTCCAAGACGGAATAGTGTAAATTGGCACTATGCCAAGGATGACTACATGTTTACCACCATAAAGGTTGTCTCCAGGCATGAGGATACACAGCTGTATGGTGCCATTTTGCCTAATAAATTGACGAATGAAGACGTCAGAAACTCTAAATCCTACAAAGAGTACTATGCCATTGATTCAGGAGATGTACCTCCAAAAACAAAAGCAAGTGTCAAGAAGATGCAAGTTGAATCTAACACGTCAAAGACTCCTTCAACCACTAAAGGCAAAAGACTCAAGACTTCAGCAAAAACAGCTAAACCTGCCAAGAAGAAGCAACCTGCAAAGACGTCTATGGACAAAGGTCTCATAGTGTTATCTGAAGTTGCTTTAACAAAAGAAAAACTAAAGCTAGCAACAAAAAGAAGTCTAATACAAACTAACATCTCTCACGTCAATGGCTTAGGTGCAGATGAAGGAACTGGTAGTATACTAGGGGTTCCCGATGTACCAACTTATGACTCTAATGATGAGTAAATCTCTAGAAGTCTAGTGAAGAAGACAATGAGGATGAAGTAAATGATGATGACAATAATGATGATGATGACTAATGATGTGATGATGACAATGATGATGATGTTTACAAAGACATTAATGATGACGACGCTGATAATCAAGATGATGATGATGAGCAAACTGATTCAGATAATGATGGTGATGACTTTGTTCACCCCAAGCTTTCCACTCATGATAAAGAAGATAAAGATGAAGATAGCTTTGACCCTCTGGTTCAAACACCTTCCCATGTTGAATCTACTGATGAAACTAATGAAGAAAGTGATGAAGAAGTTCAAGGAACGAATACTACCAACGAAGAGATGGATGAAGAGGCGATACATGAAGAGGTCGAAGCGAATGAGCTATACAGGGACATGAACGTTAATATGGAGGGAAGAGACACTATGATGACAGATGCTCCAATGCCTAATGTTCAAGCAACTCAGGAAATAGAAGATACTCATGTGATAATCACCGCTTCGATCAATCCTGAAGGTCAACAGCAGAGTTCTTCTGTGTCATCTGGCTTCGTTTCTAACATGCTCAACCCCAGACCAAATACAGGAATTGACTCAATATTTACTCTTAACATTGAGGCAACTTCACTTGTAAATGTTTCGGTCACCACTATTACTGAGCCACCTCTTGTGTCTGCAACAACTCTTCCTCCACCACCTACTCCTCTTATCACACATATGCAACAAACACCAGTTCCCACACCAACAACTATTCTAAGCTCCTTCCTGCAAGATCTTCCCAACTTTAGCTCTTTATTCGGGTTTGACCATCAACTTAAAACTTTGGAAACCGACTTCTCTGAGTTCAAGCAAACGAACCAATTTGCTGAAGTAGTGATGCGTACCTTGCCAACAAGATGCATGAAGTCGTCAAAACTGCTGTTCAATTACAATCCGAAAAACTCAGAGATGAAGCCCAAGCTGAAAATGCAGACTTCCTCAACAAACTTGATGATAACATTAAGAAAATAATCAAGAATCAAGTCAAGGAACAAGTTAAAGCTCAAGTCTCCAAGATTTTACCAAAAATTAAGAAGACAGTAAACGAACAACTCGAAGCTGAGGTTAGGACTCGTTCATCCACTGAATCCAAGACATCTCTTGCTATAGCTACCAACCTATCTGAATTAGAGCTAAAGAAGATTCTCATAGACAAGATGGAGAGCAATAAGTCAATCTACAGATCTGATGAACAAAAAAATCTCTATAAGGCATTGGTTGAAGCTTACGAAAGTGACAAGCTCATTCTTGACACTTATGGTGATACTGTCTTGTTTAAAAGACGAAGAGATGATGAGGATAAAGATGAAGAACCCTCTGTTGGATCAAACTGGGGGTCCAAGAGAAGACAAGCTAGAAAAGAACCTGATTCAACCACTACACCAAAGGAAAAGACACCCATGTCAACTGGCAAGTCAACTGAAGGGTCTAAATCTCTTCACAAGTCTGCTGGCAAGTTTGCTCATGCAGAGGAGCCAATGCACACCGCCAAGGAATTGGAAGAACCCGCACATCAGGAGTTCAAAACTGGAGCTACTAAAGATCAACCAGTTGATGAGACCCCTCAGCCTTTTGATTGGTTTCAGAAACCCACTAGACTTCCATCTCCCTATCGTGATTGGAACAAGACTTTGCCTGCTGATCATGGACCAGTTCAACCTTGGTTAAGAAATCTGGCTCGGGAAGAAGGTCCTCGTGAATCATTTAATGAGCTAATGGATACTCCTTTGGACTTCTCAGCATTTATGATGAATCGGCTCAAAGTTGATACTCTAACACCTGAATTACTAGCCGGTCCAACATTTAAGTTGATAAAAGGCACATGTAAGAGTTTGGTCGAGCTAGAATACTTCTTTGAAGAAGTCTACAAGGCAACCACGGATCAACTGGATTGGAACAAGCCTGAATGACAGCAATATCCTCATGATCTGTGAAAGCCACTACCATTGATACTAAACTCTCGCGGTCGTCAAGTTATACCGTTTGATCACTTCATCAACAACGACCTTGCGTATCTATCTGGTGGTGTCTCAAGCCGAACATATGCAACTTCCGTTACGAAAACCAAGGCTGCAGATTATGGTCATATCAAATGGATTGAATATTTGGTCCCTAACACAATGTGGAGTGAAGTGCCGGTCAACTATGACAAACATGCACTATGGGGAATTTCTCATTGGGGACGCAAACGTCAACAATTCTATGGATTTGCTGCTAACATGGAATCTGCTTGTGATGTCTACTACAAACGTATAATCATTTATATCATAAAACTTTAGATTGTTGAATGGCATAGCTACAAACATTTGCATTGGGTCACCGTTCGTAGAGATGATGACAAGCTATATACATTCAAGGAAGGATACTTCAAGAGGCTTCGCCTACAAGACATCGAAGATATGCTGATCCTTCTTGTTCAAGGCAAGCTGACAAATCTCAATGTTGAAGATCATCTAGCTTTTGGTGTCTCTCTGAGGATGTTTACAAGAAGTATTGTCATCCAAAGGCGTGTTGAAGATCTTCGGTTAGGTGTCAAGAGTTACCAAAAGAAGCTCAACATCACAAAGTCGGATACGTACAGATCTAACCTCAAACGCAGGGATGCCTATACAGCATATTCCAATCCAAGAGGCTTCATCTATCAGAACAAAGACAAGAAGAACAAGTTGATGCGTATTGATGAACTCCACAAGTTTAGTGACGGTACACTCGATGATGTTCGAACTGCTCTTAATGATCGTCTGAAAGGGATTAGGATGGAATATCTACCAAAGACAATATGGAGATAGAGTGATAAGGAATGAACAAAAGCTATGATCCAGGCGATCGACAAACAGCTCAAGTCGAGGCAGATAATGAGAAGTTTAGAAAGATTTATTGGTGGAAGACCGTATGGGGGTGAACTTCGGCTACTACAAAGGACCATATGATTTATTATATTTTGTCCTCATCAATAAAAGTTCAATTCTTGTACATAATAAATAACTTGTGGAATTTGTATATATGTAGTGTAGACATTAAGGTGATGTTAAGGAGTGCTCGAGTACAAAATTTTCAAGAATTTCTTAGTAAATTCAAAAAATTTCAAATTATTATACTCAGCACTGTCTTATAAACCCTTAAAAATTGAGGGGGAGCATTAAAATGTTTCTGTTAGATATTATGTTACATTTTGTCCCCGTACGTTTAATCAATTGATATCCAAAATAAGAAGGGATTAACATTTTGGATAAGGGAAGAAAATGTGATTAAACTGGATCTAATTTGTATTGAAATGTGATCAGATAAAATAGACTCAATGCACTCCACACTTAGCATGTACTACGATTACGATGCACATGTTAAGGGGGAGCTTTTAGTGATGATGAAAAACTCTTAAAGTGTAAATCTTTTGATATTTATATCAAACACTTTGATTGAATTTTCCAATGATTTTGGTTTTGATTGTGATGGAATACCCAAAAGACCGACCATGTACTATCGGTGCATTCAGGGCTCATACCTTCCTACACCTATCGTTACAACAACTATCGGTGCATTCAGGGCTGCATTCCCCCTCGACTTTTTTCCACCAGACATTTGGGTTTACCATCATATCCTTTTGATTAACATCACGCGCCTTCAATAGGTGTACTTGTTGATTGACTGTACGCAAACATGCATATCTTAGTTAACACATGTTTATATCTAACGATTAAATCATGGATATTAAAAACTTGTATGAAATCAAGAGATAACAATGTAAAAAAGATAAAAAAAAGAGCAAAATCGTAGAACTAATGTAGTACTGATAGTGCACCCCGTTAAGATGCCCTAAGCAAAAACTCAAAGATTAACGCGGAATCAAGTAAGCAAAACTAAATTAAATGTAGGTTAGCCATTAGTATATGAAAATATTACCATTCTTATGCAGTTTTTCATTCACAAACAATAGATTATTTTGTATGTAAAAAGTAAAAAAAAAACTTTAAAACGAACGAAAGAAGAAATAAAATTATTACCGAGCAAGCAAAATATGAAAAAAATCATTTGAGTACTCATGATTTGAGCAACAGAACATATATGGTGTGGTTAATTTTGTTAAATTTATAATATTATTGTTAATTTATAGCCTTTGACAATGCATTGATATTACAACTAATCAATTGAATGCACATAATATTTTAATATTTTATTTTCCGCATTAAATGTATTAACTTCTCCATTTATTTATAGATAGAATTTCAAAGCATGAACAATGCATTAAATTTTTAAATACTTAATGCATTTAATGCATAACATATAAGAGAAAGAAAGTGTTTAGCAAATACTTTAGGTTTATGAGAAAAGTTCAATTAGGGACTAGTTTCTCCTTACATGCTAACGGACTAATCTCAACCACACAATAATTTTTATTTAATGAACAAGATTAAACCTTAAAAAACATCCTCCACCCCTTCCTACCTTTGTGTTTTTTAATTAAAACACACTTTCACCCTTATTTTTTAAAAAGTTACATATCGCAAAAATCGTAAAACGTTAAGATACATAAATTACACCATTGTGACGAGCATCTAATTATCTTTCAATAGAGGGGCACTTTTATATACTTTTGACAAACATTTTTTTGTTTTTTCTTGGTGCAGTATTTTGTTTGATATATCACGTGTGATATTACTCTAATCTGTAAGTTAGAACACTTCACATGCTTTCGTAAAACGGGCATATATATTTGTGTGAAACTCCAACTGATTCATCGTTTTTGGCATTGAAAAGTGCACATCCTTAGCTTTCCAACCATTTATCACACATAAATTTTGGACCTCCAAATCAAAACAGTTTATTTATAGAAGTTGGTGAATATTGAAGAATTTTATTTTTTATAATCAAACCCGCTTGAAGTATCACATGTGAAGGTTTCGATTTGTCTGTTTTGCAGGTTTCGATTCATGGAATTGGGGTCTCAATTGCAGAAGTGGTGAAGGTTGCTGGAAATGTGCTTTCAACAGAAGATATTGGATTAAGATTTTCACGAGAGGTTCGAATTTTTTTCGCTTATTTGCTTAATTGCCACGTGAATAGTTTTGTAAGTGCTTATTGCTTATTTTGTTACGAAATGAGACATAATCTTAACACAACGATATTACAGTTTTTATTCAAAAAACCATTGTCGAGTCTATCTGTAATCAGGTTTATTATATACGAAGAGTCCTAGATGTGGCAGAATGGATGGGTCAAGGAGTTTTTTCTATATTGGGTGATTGGGTCAAAAGCAGGTGCGGGTCTAAACAGGTTTGTGGGTTCACTTGAAAAACTACTTAACCATTATTATACAAACTAATTAGTATGTTGAATATGATTACAGAAAACTATCATTACAATATTAATATTGTTTTCCTGCACTAAGTGATGTAGAAGGCTGTATTCAATAAGCACACACTTTTGGCGGCTTCTTGCTATTCAAACTATCGCTTGCTTACTATTTCTATGATAAAAGGGTTGCAATTGCAACCTTGATGAATTCATAGTCCAAGTTAGGCTATGTACTCACAATAACTTTTATATTTTAAATGGTTACAGGTTGCTGAACGCGCTTTATTCTTATGGAATAATGATAACATAAGGAATTTGATTACTCAAAACCTTAGTGTGATCCTTCCCCTAATCTTCCCTGCTTCAGAGAAGAACACACGAAGGCACTGGAACTAGGATGTTTAAAGCCTACCCTGAACGTTAGGAAAATCTTTTCAGATGTCGCACAATCACTGTTTCACGAGTGACTAACCAAATACCAAGAAGAGGAACTCAAAGAAAAGGAAAACAACAAAAGCGTGAATCCACTTGGATCTGTTTAGAAGATCTAGCAGCCTCCAAAAGCAATAGACATGAACTGGTATCAAAGTTTGCTTCACTTTTGACTGCAAGCAGCTGATATGAAGTGTGTTTGACGCGGTAGACTTTTAGGTTTGACCTGAATGAAGCTTGGTTCGGTTATTTGATAGGGCCCGTCTTCATTTGGAGTTTAGGTGACTATTTTGAACGAGATCATGGAAAAAGGGTTAATGAAAGTTGCGGTTTGTTAAATTGCCCCAGCATGTAACGCGGAACGATCACCGAAAAACACTCATTACTTATGATGGGTTGGCGTGATTTGGCCATATTCAAAGCATTGTTCTAGAAACGGATTCACTGTCTCTCATGTGTCTTAAACTACGAATGTGATTCATAATTCTACTTAGCGTTTATTTAGGCGATGAGATACTATTGGTTTGGCGGGGCGCAATCCGATGTGGTGTTTGCCAGCCATTGGCGGGTCGGAATAACTTTTATTCGTCAGCACTCGCAATTCTGAGCCAAATAGTTTCACACTTGGACTAGACACATAAGCTGCATTCAAGTTCAACAGCCGTGCCGCAGAATTGGGCTCCGTAAATCAGGTCTAAACTCATTTTTGTTTTACCGATTTTTGTTTTGCTTTGTTTTTGTTACTATTATAATTCGATGTTAAATGGATGTTTTCCATAATTGCAGCTTAGTGCGCTTCTATACCAAAGGATGGATTCTGAGGAATTTTGCGGTAAAGAGAGGTAATAGTTGGTTTCAAACGTATGTATACAGTAAAATTAAACAATCGTCAAAGTTATTGCTTCTGCCCTTCATCAGGTAAATCATTCATTATCTTCTTGCCGCTCTATGTGTTTGTAGATTTAGATATATCACGGTGTTCTTATGTCTTCCATGTCAATTACGTGTCGTGTTTATGAAGCTACTCATATATTTATGTCGTCATATGTCTGTATTTATAGCGTATAGTGGTGTGCACTGACACGAACCTGTATTTTGCAATTTAATCGTTTAATCTCAATACTAAAGTATACTAACTTTCTGCAATCCACTATTGTCACAGGTATACAGAAGGAAAGAGCTGCTTCAGAAACCGTTGTTGTTGGTAATGGGTCATACGGTTTTATGAGTCACGGTGCGTTCTTAATTGCGTTACGAATGTTTAATTCTTGCGTGCAGTATGTAAATAGTTGTTTAAAGTATACTAACTAACCACAACTTGCTGTTGTAGTACACACGAACGCAATTCGTATCCATGTCCAAGTTTTTAAGAGGTGGAGGGTGAATCTAACAATGCCTCGGACTACACAACCTAGCGATTGGAACAAGATTATGAACTAGAGGATTTGTTTTGTTTGGATGGAGTCGTCATTTGAAACAAATATGTACTTTCATCCACTCGATGGAATATTATCCGAGGTATGATTTCCTTATTCTTCGCTCCACTAAACCTTACCAAGAACTAGCTGGAATGACTTAGCTAGCCTCAAATCCACTGATGTGTATGTATATAAGATGTTCAAGTATGTCTACGTGTCCCCAAATCCACTGATTTTTTTTACCCTATAGCGTAACACCAGCAAAGAATAGCTTTAACGAGGTTATTTCCTTTCAGTTATCACAATGAACAAGATACTAAACACATACTATTTTCCCTCATTTTGTACTAACTGTAGCTAACTATTAGATTTCAATACCATACTATACAGATATAGATCGGAACTTAAGGTAAATAAGAATTACCAAACTAGATTCTACATGTTTTTGTCAAAATTTATAATATCTCAGTTGTGGAGAAAAATTCATAAATATATTAAACTCTTCACAAAAGTCTCTGTATTCGTAGGTAGGTGCGAAGTGGTGCACACATATAATAACATATAAACTATTACATGAAAATTTGCTAGAAATGATGAGAGAAAGAATAAATCACAGGAGGTTCGTGTAGAATAGTGTTTTTAAATGCTTATTTTGGAGTGAAATAAGAAAATATGAATAGAAGGAAAGATAGCAGGTACTAAAAGTTAATTATAGGCGAAATGAAAACACAGTCATTAATAGATAATAACTTTCACGTTGTTATGCTAAACGATGCCTTTGATGGATTTTTTTCTTATCAATGTGATCTTTTTGAAATCCTTGAATAGGGACCCTGAATTGAAGAAAATTAGAGCTTTTTACTATTACATGGTACGGAAGGGTGTTGCAACCATCAAGGTTTCTTAAGCTTACGTTTCACATTTATGTTTGCTATCTGTTCTATTCATTTTTGTGGAGTTCATATATTAGCATTTGAGTTGTGTTACCTTGATAATGTTTCAGACTCAAAAAAGTGTACAAGGATCTAGATGATGGACGCCAAAGATTTTTCCTTGAGCTGGAATTTGTCTAGTGTCTTGCCAATCCATAATCAGAATTCGAATTGGTCTATATAGAAGGTGGGCACCTAAGAACCAAGGTCGCACAGATCCCGCGAACGCCGATGACTACAACAATTGCCTGAAGACACTTTGATTAGAGCGGTCCAACAGATTTTTTTGGTTTCGACTACATTAGCACATTTCTTCATTACGTAAGCTCTAACTTTATGTTTTGCCCAATTTTAATAAATATGAACCTGGATTTTCATGTGATTTTGATCCCAGCCGATAGTACATAAGGTGTTCCTATTGCTAGCGCTCCTCGAATGTTAAATATCAGGTAATTCCTTTGCATTTTCTTAGAAATTTTGCTTCCATTTAAATTAGTTTTGCATGAAAGTTACCATTTCACATATTAAAAAGAACATGTTGCATGATGCGCTATCATATCAGTATCAAGCTTCAAAGTGGCATCGTTGAGAAACTATCATGTGTGAGTTCTTTAATACTAAAATTAGAATATGTGGTTATTAGTTTGGCACCATATGTAACAGGTCAAAACCGTGTTTTTGAATATTTTTTTTCAACTAATACAGGTATCAAATTTGATTACACAAAGTATTCGTCCAAAAAAAACTTATTTTTTTACGCGTCCCATTTATTTGGGATGAATCGTACCCCAATATTCAGGCTGTCCGTCTACTTGTTATAGTCTAAAAAAGGCAAACCGTTTTATTTGATAGAAATTAGGCCTGAAGTTGAGGTAAAATGCAAAGCGGAAGGGGGGGGGGGGGGGGGGGGGGGGGGGGGGGAGGCGGGGGGTCAGTGGTGTAGTTTATGAATTAACGACTCATCCTTTAAGCTTAAACATGTAACTTTATATAGAGACTTAACACGTAAAGGTTTCTTTTTGTTAACTTCATAGAGTTTAAAAAGCCTGTTATCAGCATGAATGGTCATTGATTTTTTCCTTATACGAGTTATTTGTGCATTTTATATGATTCCATGTACGCCATTCACCACTTACCTTTGAAGTATTTAAATTTATGTGTAAATTCAGGTGAACAGAAAAAAGTTGAAAGCGAAGTTGGCTGCTGAATAAGCCAGGTGCTTCATTATCTATAAGCTGCCCTGTAGCTGTTCATGGGCGATACTAATGAGAGCAAGGGCTTAAATGGTCGAGAATCATAATGTGATTGATGCTTGCATTGCAGGAATGCTTTATCTCCATTTAATTAAAGGGCAGCAACACCCAAACGTAATTAAAGGGCAGCAACACCCATTTAATGCATCCTTTATCAGAATTGAGAACTACTGAAGAAGTTTCAGCTGCAGAAAATGGTATAGGGGAAGTTAATAATAAAGAAATTGAAGGGGAAGTTAACCCGAATGCGGTGGAGCAGTCCTCCCCAAACCTGTCACTACAGGCTTGATAGAAGCTGAAGAGAGTTATATCTCCATCAGAGAAGAGCTGTATAAGAAAGCTAAGGAGTTTGATTCTAAGATCATTGATTTTGAGACTGCTACCAGGAGGCCTTACTTTCATGTTCAAAAATTGGCATAATTGTCTTGATTTTATCGAAGGAGGCAGCGACTTCAATAAGGTAAATTGAGTGTTCGTTATCAAAATGTTTGAATTTTTATATTTGGTTTGTGCGTTTAGAGTACCTGTTATATATTGATTTATAGTTAAGTAATATCTGCTGCTCATATGATTTATTGGCTAAACTGGTTGGATGAAGCATGTAATTAAAACCCGACCAGCCCCCATTTTTTTTTTTTTTTTTTTTTTTTACGCACCTAGGTATGGTTGTCATACATAAATAAAATAAGCAAATATCTTCAATACATGTTTCTGCTTATATATTCTACAATTTAGATTTGAAGTTGGTTATATGGAGAGGATTAAGGTCATGCGTGTCGCTTATAAAGTAAATATCTTCAATACATGTTTCTACTTATATATTCTGCAATTTAGATTTGAAATTGGTTATATGGAGAGGATTAAGGTCACGCGTGTCACTTTTTGATCATACGAGTAATGATTTTTCTTTGTTTGACACGTGTTGGGCCCTGCATTATAGACAAAGTTAGATCCACCAGAACCCATAAACAAAACAGAATTACTAAGTAGTATATCAATAGGATTTGGCGACGACACAAGCCTTAATAAGCTTATCAGTGTACAAGTTGTTTTAATAAGCTGTTTGGACCGGCCTAGCTATTTGAACTTTAAAGAGATGCTGCTGCTTTTTTGAATTAACAAGTTGAAAAGTAAATACAAAAAGATCTTGAGTATTGAGTTTTAATACTTCATAAGCTATTAAGTTGTTATCTATGATTGGGCTTTGGGTATATTGTTTAAGTACATAATACATAATATGCCTCCTGAAATTTGAGTCTCTTTACATCAAACGTAATTCAACAACGCAATTGACATTAGATTATGGTTTTTTTTGTGATGTTTTGTCAAATTCTAATCATCTGTAGAGAGTATATCCAAACACTCCTTACATGACCTATGTATAGTTCAAGCGGTCACATGAATTCACAATATGGTTTTAATACTCATTAGGCCATCCAGACCAATTCAACAACACAATATGGTTGTAATTCAACAATGTAGTTTGTTTCAATGCAAACTGTTAAGATAGTCCAAAGGTAGTCTAAAAGTATGTCGGTGTGCATAACATTATTTTTACCCGTTACCTAAACCGTTCATATTTATATCTCATTTGAAACACATTTCTGGGGGCTCACAACAACGATACCTTAATGTTGAATTGATTTTTGTAGATAGCTAATATTTTTAACACGTGATGGTCATGTTCTATAAAAGAGAAATCGGATAAATAATCCATGTATATCTTTTTCCCTATTAAGAAAGATGGACCAAGGGATATGCTTGAAGTTTTTCATTCAGACCATGCTTTATTTATTGGGAAGTTTGAACTTGATTATGGGAAATTAGACGAGGTATGGATACCCAAGTTTATTCTTATGAAAGAAATGGGATTGACGATGCCTTTTAAACAAATGAAAAAAAACTCAGCAGGATCCTTGGTTCTAGATGTCCATATAACAATATGCTTAATGTGTTACAAATAATTCAATTTTCATTTATTTAAGTTGATGAAAAAGGAACATGTTTCACTTATTTTGATTATAATGTTTTAATGCATCGTAAATGTTTACTTTTAAGAGACTACTAATTCCTTAACTCACCAATTATGTGTCTTTTCCCAGGTTTATAAATTTCACTCATGGAGGATCGTTAAGCAACTGCTACCTTGCTTCTTTAACGTTGGAATTTAACGGAGATGGCAGAAAAGTCCTTGAAATCTCATGTTTGTAATTCCAAGTCGCAATAACCGTGCAACTTTCACTTTCTATGCAAGTAGTTTGGACCAAAAGCTAAATTTATTTATTCCAAATTTAATACAAATAACTTTAGCAGGTTGTCACTCTTAAACCAATTCAATTATATGTTTTTACAGGTTAGTCAAGTTCAAGCATTCCCCTTCTACAGTTTGCATTTGATTCCACCAGTCATGGAAACTATGAGGAAGCTATGAGTAGAACTTTATATTGTATGTTTTGTACCGTTAATGTTAAGTATGCGCGTAACTAATCCGCTGCATACTAATGTATGCACGCACACATTTCTACTAATATGAATACTTGCTAAAAATATACATTGTGTATGATTATATATGTTAATCTTAGCCAACCCATTTCGAAATAATCAACAACGACGCCCATCAAACGTCCCGCAGCGAAGCGCGGGCCTACCTAATCGTTAGTTTATCATCTGTGATAATTCATGGACAAAACATACAAACATTCTAGTTACAAATTACTTGATTATCACAAGTGATAATACATTAAAATGACCAATATATCCAAGTCACAAACCAATTAACACAAAAGATTTTGTTGCATATACTATTCAACAAAGTTTTATATTCACCTTTAAGACTATCAATATTCAGTTACATTAAATATATAACCAACAAGTTCTATATTAAATAATTGAAAAAAGTGCATGTTAAATTTTGTACACAATGATGCAGACTTAGATACTTTTGAGTTATTTGAATATATCTTACATTATATATAACATGATAAAACAATGCCACCTCATGCAACTTAAATGCCACATAATCACCAAAGAATGCCACCTCACCCATAATTTAATCCACGCCATCACCTATTAAAGACACCTAAGCATTTTTTAATCCACATAGGCAGCCAAGAAAGCCACCTAAGCATTTGTTTAATCTCAATCAACATTTGTGAAATTGTGGAAATAAATTCGGAGTAAAAATACTATGGCAAGGATCGAACTCGGGTTAATGCTATAATATGCAAATGCATAAACCACTAGAGCAGTACCCGGATTTATGATGGTGTTTGGAAAAAAAACCAATAAACATACACATGTCATTATGAAAGCATATCAGTTCCTAAATTAACGCCAATTACGTTTTTAAAAAAACCCTTCATACCAAAAAAATCAGTCAGTCATTTAGCTTACAAAAATTCAAAATCATCATTCACCAATACTTATGGAGAAAGCCATACCATTTTTACGAGCAACTCTTCAATGCTAAATGATCAGTTTCTTCAATCCTAAGCCATACTATGTATACAAATTCATATGGCAAATCAGTTTCTTGAACCCTGAAGCCATACCATGATTTAATCACATCTTCATTCATCCTTTATTGCAAGTAAATCAATCGTAATAATTCATTAGTATCATAGAGTTCATGGAGTTCCAACAACAATCTCACGCACACGAATTTGTTGTCTGGCCAAGGTAAGAGTTCTTGATGATATAGGGTTTTTCATATTATATTTTTCTATTATGAGTTATTGATGATTTATTGTGTGATTTATAATTAGATGTTGGATCTATGAACGCAGGTTTGTGTTACATAATTTTTAATTCTGTTTTTGTGCTTTTTAAATTAGCTTCTTGAAATATATGTAAATATATGATGTTGATGTCTTTTTAAATTTGTGATTGTTGTAATCTTGCCAGATCTACATTTCGAGGGGATGGGACGCTCAAGTGGATCGGCATGATGTGCTTGCTGGTACAAGGATCCAATTGATTATCATTAGTGAATGTATGCTATATATCTAACTGATAATTGTTCTTATGCAGAGATATCAAGAAATAAGATAATGTAGAGACAATCAACGATGGCTAAATTCCACATATCATGTCATATGCTTAGAAATGGTTGTTTTACTTGGATGGTAAGTACACCAGTTCATATCCTACATATGTATCATTTTGTGGTAAGAATCAGATCACCATTTCGTTCAAGTTACATAATTAATAGGTGGTTTCACATTTATTTTAATAATAAGTTATCTAATAGCTACATCGTTAGTTGTAAATTTATATTTTTACACCTAACTGCTATGGTTATTTGACATCTTGATGTAGTTTTGAGGGATTCCGTAATGCCATTGTAAAAAAATTCAAACGAACCCATTATAAACACGCCACCAAGTTTTTATTTGCAGCCATGAATGATCTTGGTTTTCAAGTGTGTGTTTGCTCTTTATATGTTATCAAATGTGTTTCATATTTTATTATCTTAATGGCTTATTGGTGACTGCTTTTGTCTATGCCTATAACATGAAAAGCAAATAGTGACATATCCGTTGTGGTTGGGGCATTTCACCTTGTGGAGCCGGTTACAAGTTTGGCCATATAATATGTCGCATTTCTTCTATTCTCATTAGTATTCTCATTAGTATCATGGAGGGATTTAACAGTGTACATTTACGTTTAGCTTTCGTGGGACCTTTTTTGGTTAATGCCCATTCGACCCTTTTCATGTTTTCTTTAAAAGGGTTCATTTCTTTTCTCCTTTCCTTTTTCTATTCATTGTGTTATATAGCCGCAATTTGTTTTAATTTGATTTTTTCGTTGTGTAGGTATTTGAGCCATTGATCCAGAATTTGCGACTGTCATGTGTCAAACTCGAGCATTTAATTCTATATATACTAAAATTTTGCAAGTGCACATTGCAGTAAGTTTTCTCACTGAAGATATGTTCTTGCATTATTTATGTATTTATTAGGTTATGTCTTATAATGAGTCACTCACATTATAATTATACATGTGATTCTTAAATGATTTCTTGCATTTTTATGTATTTATTTACAAAAAATCTGTTATATACATGCAAGATCGCAATGTTGTGAATGCATGATCGTAAGAGAGTTAATGTCATTTTCATTGCTGCTAC
>BQNB010137320.1:0-17871 GCA_026074375.1 Tanacetum coccineum
AAGAAGCAAGATGCTGAAGCACAAGTGGTATGGCAGAACCAGAAGACTAACGAGGCAGCAAAAATACTTCAGCACGAGATATTTAAAGTTCGTTTTCTGTTTTGAAGAGGACTTTTAAGCTAATACTCATTATTGCATGCATAAAGAAACGTGGCGATTTAAGTTAAATATTGATCTTTTTGCTATCTTCAGGATACCACATATAACCGAAGGATTAACAAGCAGTGTCGTTCCCTGATTTTTATAGGAGATACTTCACCATTCAATTATGATTCCCTTCACATGACCTCAAAACTAGATAGAAGATACAATTCATTGGTATAGGTAAGCAACACAAGCTCTTTAAACCTTATTAAGTGCATTAGTTACCAAACCAAATTCCTGAAAGTGCCAAAAAAACATTATAGCTCCACATTAGCAGGCTCTATTCGTATTTCGTATTTCCTATTCATGTACATTGGTCTGATCTGGATGTTGCGTTGTGTTGTTTGATGCAGAGCAAGGTTAAAGATATAGAGCTATAGGGGCATACAGATAGTGTGGATCAGCTGTGTCAGGATCCTAAACATTATGATTTAATTCCCACTGGATCAGGTGACAATGTTCGTTTGTGGCATGTTCGCCGTAAGTGATGCTTTACTTGCAAATACCAAATATTTTTGATGCTCACTATGTTCGCTTTCCTTTATATATTTGAAGGATTTCTTTTAGCAGTTATTGTTGATAAGCATTAATACCACGGGTGGAAAATGCTCACAGCAAGCGGTACTTAGTGAGGAGAACATTAATATCTCATATAAACCAGACGGTGCGCATGTAGCTGTTGGGAACATGGTAGAATTTTTATTTAGTAATTTGTGCTTTTTCAGTTACCTAAATTTAATATGTTCACACACGTTCATCATGTGAAGTAATTGGGAGTGGCAATGATCAATTCTACTGTATGTTATATGATGATGAACTTGAAATGCTGGATGTTCGAAAATTCAAGCCCATATACAGACGCAAATTCAACTACGAGGTAACATTATGTTTAAATGAATGTCATTGAATTGATAATATACAGACGCAAATTCAACTACGAGGTAACATTATGTTTAAATGAATGTCATTGAATTGATAATAAGATATCAACTTTTGTTTCATCTGTTTAGTTTCATATATAATACCTATGAGCTTTATTTATTAGGCCTGAGTTTTCAGATTCAATGGCTGTTATTTTCTCATCTGCAAAGAGATGAAAGAAATACTACATTTATCAAGGGAGTGGTGATCAATGTTTAGGACGATATATTACACCCATGGTGTTCGTGGAACTGGCAAGGCAGATATCTGCAATTGGCAAAGTCTGATGCTAATTTAGTGCATAGTTAGCAGTGTCTTATAAAGTATGTTTAGGATTGCTTATTGAAATGGTAATGGGAAGGTTGAAGTTATTTAGACTTCAAAAATTTGTTGTATAGCAAAAACGCCATAGTAATTTCCGGCCGACATGTCTTTAGAAGATATTGGACGATATGTAATGAAAAGGATGATTGCAGAAGGTCTTAAGTTTCGGTTGATGAGGGCTTCCTTTCATTGTCTTAAAAATGAGGTTAGGACTTCTTCTAATATATTGTTTCAGTTTTTGTTGGTATTCACATGAGTTCGAAAAATTTAGTGAGCGGGTGGATTTTTTCTATAACAGGTCAAATGAGAAAAATAGACTATAATTTGCTTAAAATGATACATTTTTTACGCGTTTCTTTAAGTAACCCTTTCTGGCCTGCCCATTTTGTCACAAAGTTTGGTGAATTTCGGTTAATGAGTAGAAACTGCTTTAGTCTAATTAGATATTGGTTAATTTGGGGATTAAGCGGGTGTTTGGCATTCAGTTTTAAGATTCGCAAATTACCAAACAGAGTTTGGTTTCTGCAGTTGTTGTAACCTGCAAGTCATTGTTTTACAAACTCTAAACTAGCTGTTATAATAGCCACAACCCGCAAGATATAGTGACCATGTTCTCTCAACATATTTGCTAATTCCTGTCATGAAGACTAAACTTTCATTTCAGTTCCTTGAAAACTTTATATGCACACTTTCTCATGAATGCTTTTTGTGGTATTTTGCATGTGCAAAGTTTAACGGTGTGGATCATTGAGTAAGGCCCAAGTTACGCAACATTTAAATTAGGGTTTGCAGCAGCAGTTTATATTCCTCAAAGCGACTCGGTACTTTGATGTATGATTATGGGAAGTACTGTGCTTCAAAGTCATTTTTCGATCCTTCAAAAAGTAGAGGATCTTGATGAATTGGGTGAACGAATCTCATCCTGAGGTTAGGCTGATGCGGTCTCTAGAGGATAGCTGATGTAGAAACCTAAGGTATTTGTAGTCTTTTAGAAAGCATCGACATGTCAAATTATGAATTAATAAAAACTGGGTTACTGTCCAAAAGATATGAGATGGAAAATTGAGTATTATCCATGAGAATATAAGGGAAATTTATGTTTAATCAAGTTATTTTTAACTATAATTATATGTAAATGCAAAACTTTGTTTACTTTATAAAGAATTATAACATGTGTACTATTTATGGGTAAATACTTACGACTAAACATGTGTGGTATTCTTCATGGGAATTCAACATAATTCTTGTAGCGTATTTGGTGTCAGCATTAGATAATGTTCCAAATACATATACGTAGTAACCACTAGGGTTGTTCATTGTGCAATAGGGTTGTTCATTTTTTTGGTTAGTTAGATGATTTAAACTATCCATCACGGGTCGGATAATTAATTTTACTACCCGAAATCGAACCGTACTAGGAGGGTAACCGGACATATGGATACCCGAAGTGAGCAGTTATACAATAAAAGTAGTGCACTTATATCACTAATAGTTGTTCGTTTATTTAATATTTAGTTAAAAACCTCCATTTATGTTATGTACGGTTCGGTTCGGTTAACTATGGATTTTCAAAAATAAAAACCGAAACCGAACCGTGGTAAGTGGATTTTTTCGGTTTCGAGTTTTTCGATTTATGGTTTTTCGGTTTCGAATTGAACGGTTCGACTCGGTTCGACGATTTTTTGATTTTTTTGAACACCCCTAGTTGCCATCGGTCATGACAACTATTCCGAATACATTGGTATTAGGCATCAACATTAGACAGCGTTCCAAATACATATACACATTTGGCACCGGTGGTACCAACCGTCCCATATACATATGTATTTGGCACCGTTAACTCAAACTGTCCCAAATACGCATGTATTTGGCACCATTATTTGAAACCGTTCCAAACGCATACGTATTTGGAACTATTTTTAATAGCCGTCCTAAATACCTATTTTTTGGCACGCTTAGGAAACGAGTTCCAAATACGTGTATTTGGCATAATTATTTGACTGTTCCAAAAAGTTTCGTCCCCAAAACCCCCCTTTTCTTGTAGTGTGTGTTAATCACTTTATGGATCGGCGTCATTGGGTGCATTACACACATGGTGAAAGTTATGTTTATCCTAAACTTGAGATGCAAGCGGATTTTGCATGTATGGATAACATTTCTTGATTATAGTCTACCACTATGCTGTCACAAGGTAGTCATAAGGACTATTTTCATAAGTGTTTTAAAGTACATGACGGACACTTGTAATCAAAATAGAATTTGTTCCTCCACGTGTTTGGGAGTAAGATACTTACTGGACCCCTCGTTGGGTTGATCAGATATTTGCTTGGCCGAGCCCAAAGTGTAGTTAAGATGATTCTTTTTACATTTGGTGATCTGAATCAATAAGATGGGAGAAACAGAATCGTTAAACTATGGAATGACTTTTGATCCATATCCATATTTAACATTGTATCTGAAACAAAGGGATTAGACTGACTGAATCCATTAAAGGCTGAGTTGTTTTTCCAAAACTGCATACTCGGGTATTTCTGGGAGCATTGATGATGTTGCTAGACTATTCGTCAATGTTAGTATGTTATATTAAATGACTGAGACATTCGCAAGTGGGAGTTATTGGTTTGTGCTTATCTCATACGGATATTTATACGACTAGGAATACGTGAGCCTACAGGGTTACACACGTTTACACTTAGATATCACTCTATTAGTATATGTATAATAATATAAGCGTATATTTATTATATGTGTATTTAATATTCGATTAATGTATATAATAATATAAGTGTATATTTTTATATACGAGGCTTGTCGACACCCGTGCGTTGCACCGGGCTTAGTCTTCAGTTTAAATTGGAATGCTAAGCTACTTTCTCCATTTGAGTAAGGTATTAAACAACATGCGAACATATTTTTTACAAAACGCTTTAACTTTGAGCAAAAGAATTTGTTGATGGCATTATTATTTGTGACTGTTTTAGCATCTTACCATAGAAACGGTTTTGTACGATGTGAACAAACTGGACGTTATGTTTCGGGTTCGTTGACGCAATTGTTTTTTGGTTTTAGGGTTCTTTTATATTTAAGATATTATTTCAAGGGGTTCATACACGTGCGTTGCACCGGGCTTGTTTTTTGGGAAACTTTGAACTTTAACTTATATGAAGCATCGTTAACTTCATACATGTGCGCCCCTCATAGAGTAAGCGTAGTTTAATCGTTCACCTCATTCAATTATTGCCAAAACATGAATAAGGTTGGAAGCACTTTGGGTTCAAAATGTATGATGTATTGATGAGTGTGGGGCCAACTTTCCCTTTATTCACTTTATTCCCTCTATTCAAAGCAGAAGTAAACAAAAGCCACTGCCCAGTTAAACTTTTATTTCCACCATGTATTAAGTTTTTAAACCGAAAGTTGGAAATTTAATCATCGCCCCTGTAGGTCCTGATTTGATGTTAGTCGTTCCTTTTTGTCAAAAACCATTCCTGTTAAAATTCTCACCCACCAATCACAACAGGTTTTAATCGACATATGTAACTGACTACTTGTCTCATTAAATATAAGAAATGATTTCAGACTAATGTACATAGCTAAAATGAGATTATATAGAACGCATATTGGTCTGGCTTCCACCGATGTTTTTTGGTTTTACTGGCCACTAATGCTCTTAATATCCACTGGATCATGAATATGTCGGTCCTCATTCATTAGCATCATGTCAATATGTCTGCCTGTGTTTACAGTGAGTTTAAGTGGCCAAAAAAACATGCTAAAAAAACCTAAACAAAGTGAACGTTTATTTTACCTTTTTGTCCAATTAGAAATGGAACATACTCAAACTGACCCATTACTATGCGAATAGGTCTGCCAACAGGAAGCGTGCTACTGGAAATTGCTTCCATGTCACACCGGTTCATCTCAAAGTTTGTTGCGAGGTGGGGAAGCTCTGACCTGAATATAACCATATATTGCTAGTTCTTACTTCTTAACATAACTGCATAATAAAAGCACAGCAAACGCGACTTCTTTCATTTACTCAGAATGGGCATAACTACACTTATACGATTAAAAACTAAAATGGAATTGGTACATAAATTATTAATTAAGGGTTGTTTGGTCTGACTTAAAGTATTAATACCGACCCAACATTGTTTTTATAGTGAGGGACAAAAATAGACACATATAAATTTTTTGTATGCAGTTAACAGTGAAAAAACTACTTTTTTTAGTAAAGCCATAGAGATAGCATTTTATGCCTTACACATCGATCCATCACACAAATTAAACATGACATTAATAGCATATGCTTTATAATAAACAAAAGAAGATAGACAAACCTTTTGGGCTCTCCAAGTTAAATATCTATGTTGTGCCTCCCGATTCAAGCCTATGTGAGAAATATTAGTCTCCTCTTTTGCCTGATCCATCAAAATGAGCCACGCCTGCCAATTTGTAATAGCAAGTAACTGAAAAAAAATTGACTAAAAAACTGTCTGGTTATATATTTTCATTGATACTAAAGGACCAAACACACGACGAATCCTATAGACTATAGTCCTATGTAATATACTAATACACTAGAAAAAAATTGAGCAAATTTAATATAAGATTACACACTCTGATAAACAACCATCTATTTAAAAGAGTACCTGCATACCATTACTTGATTCAATAGAAAGACTGCAAAGTAGCCTAATTTTAGGAGCTTGAAATGAGCACATCTTAAGCTTTATCTTCCCATTCACTGCTTTCAAATTGCTAAACTCTTCCTGTTTTGAAGGTACTAAATTAAGGTGTTGGTGTCTTGTTTTATGAAAATCGTCATCACTCAAAGCACATAACCATCATATTCAATTTGCCAATTTGCTGTATACTCAAACGCACCTGTCGTATCCCCTATTTTATCCCCGAATACCTCACCCACTAATAAGACAAAAAAGTTCTCACAACCACGATGCAAATGTCCGGCAGATGATGCATACTGTTATCTCAAAAACCCAATCAGCTTGTAACACTGCATTCGACATTCTCTTCACATTATGCGTATGTTTAGCATTAGGTGTCACCATTAGTTGCTTACCTGCATCAGCGCAGTGTCTGCAACTAAAATTTTAATTAGATTAACTCATGTTGTGGATTATTTAAAAACTATAAACAACATTTAGCAGAATTAATTTATTGCAATAAAAAAGATTGGAAAAGTTGTTGAGCTGACATAAGACTTTGGGTGACTAACCTTTCTAAAAGACCCGCTTGACCTCGTGACCCTTTCCCTATTAGCTAAAACTTTTTTGAACAAAGCTAAGACACTGCTTGAACACAACTAGCAGTCTGTAAACTTTATCTATGCAAACGTCCATTCCATCATACGCAACCACATCGCAACATTCTGTTTTACCATTCTATAAAAAAGAATACAAAATAAAGTAATTAGAAAACAAAAATGCATAAAAATATTATTTGTTGTTAGTACATGAAATATTTAACATCATAAACACCAACATCATGCATATATACTGTTTGTAATGAGAGCATAAGCTAGGTACACGCATGGTAAATTTCAAACACTATATATCTTTATAAGATTGAATGCGAAAGTTAATAAACCACACCTGGTTTGGTTTTGTGACAATGAAAAGAACTAAGCAATAAATTAAAACACTAAGTAGGTGACAAAACTTCAATTTCCTTGATACCAAAATTATTTTGCAAAAAAATAACTAGTTATGGATTCTTTTCTATTTTTATTGCCAAAATATTTGATAAGTCCCCAAAACTCAGCTATTCCAAACACCCCTTAACTACAAAATGGCTTTTAGTCTGATGTTAACTTGTATTCCAGTCTAAAAATCAATAGGCCCCAAAGAAGTTTGGTGTTAAAAAACTGAATTTGGCCCATTGACCTGCTAGAGATACAACATAATGCATACGGACTCCTAATGTTATCGACACCTTTATTTTACACCTGAAAACGTTGCTTTCCTGGGTTCTTTTGTCCACCCATGAACTGTTAATGTAAGCTAAGACGGACGAACCCTCGATCGGCACCTGTAAACAAAAATCCGCAGCACGTTGTTTCGTTCTATTTTGAATATGGTTTTAAAAATTGTTATTAGATGTACTTGAATAGCTGAATTTGGGACATAATCTAAAAAACAATGATATTGGTACATTTCCTAATCCAAGATTCTAGCTATTTATTTGAACCGATGCCCCCCATAAACCAATTACAAGGTTTTGACACCATCTGGGTGATTGTGGATCAACTTACAAAATTTGCTTACTTATTGCCAATAAGGGAGAATAATCCATTGGACAAGTTGGCAAGGTTGTACCTAAATAGGATAGTATCAAGACACGGGATACCTACTTCAATTATCTGTGATCGTGATGTGAGATTCACATCCAATTTCTGGAAATCATTTCAGAAAGCTTTGGGTATAGATATAAGTATGAGCACTGCGTATCATCCAGAAACTAACGGCCAGAGCGAGAGGACTATTCAAACTCTCGAGGACATGCTACGTGCTTGCCTGATCGATTTTGGCAAGGGCTGGGTTAAACATTTTCCATTGGCCGAGTTTCATACAACAACAGTAATCACGCTAGCATAAAGGCCGCACCTTATGAGGCACTGTATGGTCAAAAATGTTGATCACCGGTGTGCTGGGCTGAAGTTAAAGAAGCCCAACTGACTGGTCCGGAATTGATCCAAGAAACAACGGAAAAGATCGTCCTGATCAAGCAGAGGATGCAAGCTGCTCAGGATCGACAAAAGAGCTACGCTGATCAAAAGTGAAAGCCAATGGAGTTCGACGTTAAGGATAGGGTTATGCTCAAGGTCTCACCTTGGAAAGGGGTTGTACGATTCGGTAAGCGGGGCAAGTTGAACTCGAGATATGTTCACCTTGGAAAGGGGATGTACGATTCGGTAAGCAGGGTAAGTTGAACTTGAGATATGTCAGACCTTTCAAGGTGTTAGCCAAAGTTGGGAAAGTTGCCTACGACTGAGACATTCCACAAGAGTTTAGCAGAGTTCACCCATGTGTCTAATCTGAAGAAATGTTACGCCGACGAACCATTAGTCATGCCGTTAGAAGGAATTCATGTTGACGATAAGCTCCAGTTTGTGGAAGAGCCCGTTGAAATCATGGAACGGGAGATCAAACGATTGAAGCGAAGCCAAATACCATTGGTTAAGGTTCGCTGGAACTCTAGGAGAGGTCCTGAGCTCACCTGGGAACGTGAAGATTCGTTCAAACAGAAATACCCACAGCTTTTCAAAAACCAGGCTTCGTCATCCACTACAAGGTCTTAAGATTTGAGGACAAAGCTCTTTTAACGGGTGGAGACTGTAACATTTCTCAATTTCAGGTCATTTACGACTCCTATTATTCGTCACTTTTTATTTTAGTCCGATATGTGTTTACTTTTAATTTAACTTTTAAGCTTAATCGCGTAGACTAGAAATAATCATTTAATGTAAGCAGTCATCAAATAAATTAAGGATTTCATCAAACAAGTGTTGTATAATTATTAAGAAGATAACTATTAACTTTGCATATTTTATTTTATTTAGTCACCTGAAAGGCTTACGTTTTGCAATAAAATACATTTGGACACACCCTGGAAATACCTAGACATACCTAGACTCAAACCAATACCCACTTATAAACCTTAAACATAAAATTTAATCAATTCTTATGTTAATACCTACTATGGCCGAATATTGGGCACTAAATCAACTAGAAATCCTTAGGGATCTTGCAAAGTACTTGTACAAACCCTCTTTAATTAATGTTAGTCCTTAATGTTCCCTAGTTAACTAATACATAATAGTTAAAAGATCACTTGGGATCCCTATTTCTCCTTGGAAACCTACGGCACCCTTATGTATACACAAATCACCTAGAAATCTTTCTAATGACCCCTTAGTACTTGTACAATCCATGGTTAATTAAAAATGTACCATTATCTTGCAATTAAGAATTGTACTAAGTGGTTTAGCAAGAAAACCATGTGTAGTTAACTAGAAATCCCCAATACCACTATCTAGGGCTCGTTTGGTTTAGTTAAGGGGTTAGAGAAACCTAACTAGTTTATTAGCCTATAAATACACACTCACTAGTTCATTTGATACATTTCCTAAACACTTAAACTCTCTCTCAAAGATAAACCAACTTCCATTCTCTTTGTTTCATTCGACATACACACAACCGGACCCAAACACGACCCACATTTATCTAAGGACTCAAGGAAGCCTTAAGAATCGAGCATAAGGGCATAAAGAAAGGGAACACGAGCTAGGAACTAGGGTTTACAAGCTTTGAAGCTTGGGTCATATATACGTTTGGGGTGTATACGTTCGTGTTTACTTCACACCCACGACTAAGAACTCTTGGACCATTGTAAGTCTCGACATTTAGCCATTGTGTCATATTTCAATTCGTATATTCTTGCCTAGTTGATAATGTCACGTAATATTTGATTGAAAATCATATGTGAGCGTGAACATGCATGGTTCGACCCATGCATGGTTCACGCACCTATATTAAGCATATACTATGCCTTGTGTGGTGCTAACATGAAAGAAACACGATTTAATATCGAGCAAAGGATTAAACATTTCATAAGAAACCTACGAATGTAACAAGGTGTTCATGAGTTTGTTTTTGTTAAAAACACGAATCCTATACGTAAACATTCGATGTAATCGAAACCTTTAGGCTTGGAAACGCGTACGATAACTTATCTAGCGAGTGCATGTGAGTAATGGCGATAAATAAACATTAACTAGTGATAATCGAAAGTGTTAAAAACCCTAAAATCAAAGCTAGTGAATCAAGGGAGTGAGTTTGGGTCTTATTGGGCCCAACAGCCCACTAAGAGGCCCAACAGGCCACGACCCATGAGCCTACGGCTTATAAATAAGCTCTACGAGCTTATTAATGAACTAGAGGTGCTTATGTGATTCACATGAACCCTAAAACACTTATAAAAAGCTAGTCGAACCCTTAATGGGCTTACTAGCCCATTAACGAGTCCAACTCGAGCCATAAGCTCACTATAAGCTTAAAACAGCTTATTGGTGAACCTATATAAGCTTAATGGGCTTAATAGACCTAAGTAAGGCTAATGGACCCTAATGGGCCAAGTCAAACCACTCAAAAACCTATTCAGGCCCTTAATGGGCCTAACACCCCAATAACGAGAGCTTATTGGTTATTGATAAGCTGACCAAGCAAAACAGACCCTAATGTGCTTGTAAGGCTAGAAAATAAACTAGAAACACTTAAGGGACCCTTGTTATATAATTCGGGTTTGAGTTATTGGGCTCACGAAGCCCAATGAGCTCGAATAAGCTCCAATAAGCTCTCCCGAGCTTATTTTCCAACCAAACAGATTCAGTGGGCTTAAATGGACTTATTGAGAGCTTAAGTGCTTTTAAAATCTGAATTGGACCTTTAAATAACTTATTGGACCTTAACGGGCCCAATAAGGCCCAATAGGCAAAATAAGCTCATCCAAGCTTATTCATAAGCTGGGGACTGCTTATATGGCCTATTGGAACTTAATGAAACCTAATGCCACTTGTTAGAACTCAAACGGGCTTAAAATGTGATTTTTACAAGTTAAGGGACTAAATGTGTCATTTCTGGAACTTTAGGGACTATTGGAAACTATAGGGACCTAAAGTGTAAACCTTATAAAGTTGGAGGACTAAACATGTACAAGTAATAACTTAAAGGTCTAAGGTGTAAATATTACATTTTCATAACTAGAAGGGCTGTTTTGTAATTATAAGAAAACCTAAGGGTATTTATAAATAAAGGTTATTTTATAAACCCTTAGCGAATCGGACGAATTATTTTCAGATGTTCTACAAGTTAACATACGGTTTAATAAATATGAATATTTATTAACAACTTCGTACATATACAAGAACGTGTGAAACCGTATACTTCCCCAAGAGTCATCAAGTGAATATAAATACATTAAACATGTGCACCACCACACAAGTGATAACAGTATATATAAACTATCAATTTGTTGTAGTTTATACGTTGAGTCTTTAGCCTAAATTTGTAGACTAAGACTGGCCGTATTTACTTAGGTATCTGACGGTGTGATTCATACTTGGATATATATTATCATTTTCAGAGGACTATTTACTAAGGTGAGTTCATAGCCCCATGTTTTACCATTATTTAAATGATTTACATCTTTGGGGTGAGAACATTGATTCGTAGAATCTATACACACGTAATAATAAAAGGAATAATCTTCACAATTTATATAATATAATACGTTATATTATCCGGAAGTATGATTCCCGGGTCGTTATCCCCCAACGACTTGTGAAATTGAAACACGTTTGATGTTTGGACAATGATTTGAATTGAAGACAAAGATTGATTTGATTATCTACTTTTAAAAATTAAAGTTACCAAAATATAACAATTAAGCACAAAGACAAATAACGGGAAACCAAATTTTAACTAAAAACGTAAAACGGGACCCCTAAACGGAGGTCAAAACCCATAAAATTTCTAAAATTATAACCATTTAAAATTTTCTTTTTAAATGGACTCCCCCCCACTATTTGGACTTAAAAGAAGTTTAAAGAAAACTAGAACAAAAAGGAGTGAAATGAGCGTTAAAACACGAAAACGAGAACGAGAACAAATCTCGTTCTTTAAAAATCAAAATTTTGTAAATTAGACCCTACGAAAGTAAAACCAGTTTTCCTATAAACTTTATGATAAAAGAAAATTTTCTAAAAAAGATTTATATTTTTTAAATTAATTTTCTATTTTTTATGATTTTTTAAAGATTTTAATGAAAATAAATGTTTAAAAATACTAAACTATCTATAAAAATTCTAGAAAAAATACAGAAAATAGCTTATACTAATTGGAACCTAGGAAAAATAAGCTTGAGATCACAGCTTATCGAATAAGCTAAAACAGCTTATAAGCTTATGAGGGCAATCGTGTAATTAAAGAATTAAATGTGAAGGTTATAACGAAAAAGACCCAAGGGCGCAGTGGTAGTGAGTGTGGTGTGTGTGTTATAAAAGGGTTGAAAGTGTTGAAAAGCCCTAAATAAGCTTGAAATTAGCTGAAAAGATGACAGAATCACTAAACTATATTTTTTTTGGATTTAATCAAATTTTAAGAACTCTAAAAGCTAAAATAAGCTAAACTAATAAATTTAAAACCAACTTTAAGCATACTTCTTACACTACTGAGCTTTGATGCTAGAAAATTAAGCCCTCAAAGGAACAAGCTTTGAGTTGAAATCTCAATATGCATCTAAATTAAAACAATAGCCATAACAGGGGGGGGGGGGGGGGGGACCCTTAAGCTCACTTTGAGCTTAAAATTAAGCTAACAATTAAGCATTTTAATGAATGAAACTTATATATTCTTAGAGCTGAACTAAAAGGCTATCTGAAATTGCTTTTTAAAATGATTTTGAAATCAAAGAGCTTATTGAGAAAAGCTTGTGAAAACAGACCCTAGGCTCAAATCATGCTGAATTTTACTTTGAAACTAAAAAGACAAAAGGCTTATTTGGCAGCTTAAAACAGATAACCTAATAAGCTATTTATTAAAAACTAAATGCACACTTATAAACTATGATATATAAGCTACTCTTTTGCTAAAAATGAAAACCTAACAACTATTTTAACCTACTTAAAAAGAAACTAGAAAATGACCTTATTCTGTTTTTCCCTATCTGATGCAAATGACACAAAAGAGACTCAAATTCAAAACATCAAAATGCAGGCTTAATGAAAATTGACTCTACACTACTTTGACACTAAACTAAGAATATTTAAAGTAATAATAACAACTAAACTCTATTGATTCACTAAAAGCTATAATGACAGATGACAAACTCACAGATTTAAAGCCTAAACTAGAAAACTTATGAAAACTTTACTAGACCTAATAAACTTACTAATCCTGCACTTTTAAACCTATTTGAATGATTCAAAATCAAATCACAAGACAAAATGGTTCAAGCAGTACTAACTCATGTTAGTACTGCTAGTCCCAAACACCCCTTTAACTTTACTCATATCCATATTAGCTTATTCAAATGAAATTAAAAACTCAAATACTAAATACCAGAAAATAAAAAAGTTAAGGACCAACCTAATGAGCTATCCTAAGCAGACAAATGCCAAGACAACTAATAAGCATAAGCTATACTATTATTTTTGGATTTTTAGTATTTTTAAAAGACAAAATTAAGAAGTTCAGATATTCTTTGCTAATGAATTAAGAAATATTTTCTAAACTACTAATAAGCATATTGAACTCAATTAAGTAAGCACAATAGCAAACATTAAGCAATATAATCTAAATCTATACTAAGAAATTTAAGAAAGGAAAAGCTTAAATGAATTACTTTACTAGAACCTTAGCTATACAAAGGTTATTAATGGCGCATTTGAGTTAATCTACAGTCTGGCTTATGTAAATAAGCAGTATAAGGTCATATGAGCTCTTCCAAAGGTAAGCTCATCTTCCAAAAAGCTCAAAAATCCATATAGCCAAGGTATTTAAGCTGTTTTTAGAGTTATAGTAGATTAAATGACTGAATTGAGCTCAATTTGAGCTTAGAGACTCAAAGAGCTTGTATGAGCTTATTAGTAGCTTATGATACAGTAGCATAACATTTGAGAAAAATAAGAGCTTATAAGTGAAAATAGTTTATGAGAACTTAAAATGATGATTTAATTAAAACTTAAAACGGATTACAATACTTTGGAAATTGAAAGTTACAAAAGTTTAAAGAGAAAAATTACATTTAAAATTGAAAATTACATAAGCTATTTTAAACTATAAGGTTTTTAGGAAAAAGGAAGATGATCATGTGAGAGTGAGGGATTCCTTTTTATAGCTTGCTGGGAAAGCTTCTAGGTGTCAAGGTTTGTTACACAATCCCATCAATCCTGGCTCTTCATTCCTTCAATCATTGGATCTCCATTGTGGTCCGTTAGATCAAATCTTAGCTCACACAGATTGCCAGCGTGGCAATCCGTGATTGTGACACCTTGTGCTTCTTTTGTACTCCTTTTAGTACAAAATACTAGATCTTGGTGTGTTTCTTTTCTTGTACGCGTGTCATTCCCTTTTGGGAATTGACCAATGGGAGCCTTGGATGATGTATAACTCTGCCAACGTGTTACCTTTTCACTTGAATACACTTCCCATGCCTTTATTTTTCACTTGTTTTCCCCCCCCCCCCACCCCTGATTTTGACCTTGAGGTAAAATGTAGAAGACGGGTGAACAGTAGAAACAGAAATTCCCGCGTAACTTTCTTTTATAAAAAGGCGTTTGACTTTTCCTTTTTACCCGGGTTATATCTTTGGTCTTATAATGGTTTTGGGCCTCGGGCTTTGGTTAAAAGGAATTGGGCCACGGTATGGATTTGTTATAAGGAGTTAACAGGTGTTAACTCTTATAATTATAAGAGTTAACACCGTTAGGGTTTAGGGATTATTTTTGTAATTTGGTTAACTTTAAGGGACTGATTTGGTATTTTTGGGTTTTGTCTTTTTATGGTTGACTTTGTTTGACCAGGGGTTGACTTTTGTGAATGATAAGCTTTCTCCGGCTCTTTGTGTGCTCTTCATTCGTGTCCGTGTTTGTCCGGGTTTTGTCCGTTTTCTTGAGATTTTTGCAATATTCGTACCTACACAATCACAAAGACAAAACAAGCAATATTCAAGCATTTTAAGCACAATTTTGTCTTTTTAGGGCCATTTTTGTTCATATATATATTTTTTCATATAAAATAAAAATAATAAAAAACGGAGGGGGGGAAAAAATTTTTTAATTGTGTTTTCACATATCAATTAATCTCCGAAATAACTAAGCGATTGCGTGTCCTTACGCATTTATATTGCTCTATAACCAAATACCTTAAACTTCCCTAAAAAATAAACTTTAACGTAGGCAAAGATTTTGTGGAGAGACTTAAGAAATCATAATACTGTTCTAGTTATAATCAATTCTATCTTTCATTTCTTAAAACTCTTTCATAAGTAATAGTATAACTCCTAGAGAAACTAGCTTATTATTACTAATAAGCTAGGCATTTAAAAGTTTAAACAGCCTTATTAGTTTAGTATAAATAAGAGTAGATAAAAAGTTAATCTGTTTTAGTGGATAAATAGAATTTAAGCTCAATAAGTTTTGACAGCTTACAAGTTAAGGAGTGTTTGGATTATGCTTATTTTGACTCCTTAAGTCAACTTTACATTGTCAAAGCTAGTGAGTTAGTTGTGTTAAGGTACTACACTAAGTTTAGATTAGTTTTTAAAAGTTAGTGAGTCAAATTCAAAAGGTTAGAGTGTCAAAACTTTCATTTTGCACCAGGGCATTTTTCAGTTTAAGTAGCTTTAAGATTTTAGAAATTTATAAGCCTTAAGAAATCTCACTTAGTTAATTCATTCATGAATGCATTTAGTCACTTGATCAAGAGTTTTAAACTTTGAGTTTAGCCTGCATTAGTGCATTACCAATTGCACCAGCATCAACAGCCAATGCTGTTATAGTCTTTTAACAGTTTTAAACTAAAACTTGCTCATTTTCAGAATAATTTTCTTGTAATTTTTGTTAAAGCTTGGTTAATTTTAGTTTAGACATCTCTAGTACATATCTTAAGCTACATTAAGATGCTTTTGTTTCTCAGTTTCATCCAATAATAAGCTAGGAATAAGCTCAAATTCAAAAAGCTAGTTAAACGCTTACTTTCTGTGACAGTCACCATTTTGCTTATTTTGTAGCTTATTCTGTTGTTAAAAGTTGAAAGTGTTTTTGTTAAGGTTGTTAGGAATAAGCTGTTCTTTAAGTTTGTAGTTTTAAGTTTTAGCTGAAAATCATTTTTCAATAAGTCAAAAATAAGCCATAAGCGTAGGGTTTGTTTTGCAATTCTTTGAAAGTTCAAGGTTACCCGTTTACCTTGAAGTGTAAAATTCCCATAGTTCGCCCGCCTACCCTTGTCTTTCCCTTCTTACACTTTCTACCCTGTTCTCTTAGTAGAAATAAAATAGATTTAAAATTTAGAAAATAGTTTTTATAAAATTAGGGTTTTTATTTTAATTGCAAAAATTAGAGCTTAATTAGTTTTTAAAATTTAGGGCTTTTTGCACAATTGTATTTCTGCACCTTTGTAGTTTATAAAAATCATTTTTCCATATTTTTTCAGTTAAATTTGTATTTTCTAGCAATTAAAATAGATTTTAGTTATTACCTTTTTCTTATAAAAATCATAAAAAATAGAAAAATAGTTGAAAAATTAAAATTCTTTTTGCATTAATTTTCATTTTAAATCTAGTATTTTTGAAAAATAAAAGAAAAATTTTAGTGTTAATTTTTAGAAAAAGTTTATTTTTGTTAATTCATTAAATCTTAGAAAAATCATAAAAAATTCAAAAATACATAAAAAATTCTAATTCTTTTTCCTAAAATTTTCATTTTAAATTTGTGATTTTTAGGTATAAAATTTGTTAAAAGTTGTGTTTTAGATTTTAAATTTCAATTTTAGCTCGCGTTTTAACGTTTTGTGCATTTAAATTTCGTGCTAGTTAATTGTTTTTCAATTCATGCTATTATATTTTGTAGTGTAATCAACAATTCAAAAATCCCTTTATCATTCTTAGCTCGATTCCGAATTATTCCTAAATTCTCAATTCACGATTTCGTTGGGACACGACCCGAGGAAAAGTACTTCCCGGATAAAAATATACGAATTGTGTTTTCTTTTGTGAGATTTTTTACCTTATATTTCTCTTGATTGAGGAGTATTTTGGAAAAGAATTCTTACGAGATTAATAATACTATACGTATATTGAATTTGTTTTACCGCAACCATTGAGATAACTCAATGGTTTCGTATGGAAAAACTTTGGTGATGGTGAAAGGTCCTGACCAACGAGTTTTAAGCTTTCCGAAGAATATCTTAAGACGAGAGTTGAAGAGTAAAACTCGATCACCAACATTGAAAATGCGGTTTTTAATCTTTGAGTCGTGAAGCTTTTTCGTCCTCTCTTTATAAATCAAAGAATTCTCGTAAGCTTGATCACGAAGCTCATTAAGTTCATTAAGTTGAAGCTTACGGTGATCAGCCGCGGTTTTAAGATCGAAATTAGCATGTTTCAAAGCCCAATATGCTTTATGCTCTAATTCGATAGGTAAATGGCAAGACTTTCCGTACACTAACTTGTAAGGCGTACAACCAATTGGTGTTTTAAAAGTGGTATGAAATGCCCACAAAGCGTCATCTAGTTTGTCGAACCACAAAGCATGGTTTTCTCCAACCGTCCTTTCTAGAATATGTTTTAAACCATGATTGGACACCTCCACTTGACCGCTCGTTTGAGGGTGATAAGTGGTAGCAAGACTATGTGTGACCCCATACTTAGACATTACTTTAGCAAACTGATCATTATAAAAAT
>BQNB010137321.1:4907-17870 GCA_026074375.1 Tanacetum coccineum
GACCAAACTCGTGTCGCCTATCTTGGAACTAACAGTAACATCCTTTGAGGATTCAAGCGCGTATAATCTGGGAAAAATGTCTTTAAAAATGCCCCTAGTATGCCAATGATCCAACCAGAATTTGGTGGACTCCCCGTTTCCCATCTTATGAGTCAGATAATCAAAAACGTACATACCTTTTCTTTGGAGAGATCGAACTTCACTCAAAATCGAAAGCCAACATGATTTGCCAGTAGAAGTGCGAGAGAAACTTCCAAACCTACTTAATCATCAAGCTTCTATTTAACGCAAATAAGCTAGACACACCTAGCCCGCCTCGTTTTTTGTCTGTCAAAACATTGTTCCATTTAACCCAAGAAGCCTTTTTACTACCCGGATCATGGCCATTAAAGAAATGACTTCTAATAGACTCCAAGATATGAAGCACCTTTGAAAATAGACATGTGAAAGACTGGAATAGATCCTAAAACCGATTTCAACAAAGTTAAACGACCACCAATAGATAAAGTTTTGGATTTCCATTTGGAAAGCCGAGACTGCACTTTTTCAACTATCTCTTGCCATGCTTGAACACGTGTCATAGAACCTCCCACTCTAGTCCCAAGATAGTAGAAAGGACACTTAAGAACGAGACATCCTAACTTTGCAGCCGCTTGGATGACCTGAGCACTTTCCACATTAATCCCCATTATCTTACTTTTGTTCAAGTTAATCTTAAGGCCCGAAGCATGAAAAAAGCATTTCAAAACGTGAATCAAAGTGGAGATATTACCGTCACTCCACTCCCGAGGTTATCATATCAACGTTGTGCTTGTGTTTGTCGTCTTTTTAAAGACCAATGTTGTGCATGTGTGTGTTTTAATGGACGATTTTCAGCGTAAACATTGCTGATAAAAGTAAAGGACGTTCAATGTTATGTTACATGGAACACATTTCGGTGAATTTGGTACTATCACACCCAATGTTGTATTTAGCTTAGATATTCTGAGGGTTTCACGGTAAAGATTATGGTCGTTGTTTAGAAAAATATTCCACGATATTTTTATTCTATCTAAAAATGTGAATAAAGGTTTTACGGTTTTGTAATTTTCACCCAACATCTAGAAATAGATTATTGTATTAATAATATCTTCTATATCGAATCGATGGCCTTTTCAAAATCGACCTTATATAATATTATTGTTTTATTCTTTTTTTGGTACACCACTGGTGATCGCGCTGTATTGAATAAACGACCGTCTAACATTTGTCTTTTGGCGATAATTGCAGATTGCACTTTTAAAAATGTCCCCCAAAATTAACAATGTTAGACAAAATTTGGCTGGGACAATGATCTTCCTTGTAGATACTTCCAATGAGCTAATAGGTCTAAAGTCATTGACCAAGTTAGAGTCCGGGCACTTTTGGATCAAAGCTAATATATGATGAGTTTACAAAACCAGGAGGAATTTCTCCATGAGTGAAGAATATGATTTACCAAGCCATTCTTAAACATCGTGCTCAATTACAGGCCAAAATAATGGCCGATAAAAGCCAAAAGAAAACCCGTCGGGCCCGGGGAGTTGTCTGTGCACAGCCCCAAACAGCCGGACCGTTTTAATATCTCCTCGTTTAGCAAAACTTCTCGCTCGAGGCTCTGACTTTGATCTAATAACTATGATAAGCAATATTAAGCTAATCTAAACAACAATAACCAGAAATAAGCTAAAGTGCAAAATTAAGCTATAGAATGGAAAATAATACTTACAATAGCCTTTGCACAAACAAGGCTTATCATATATGCTTCAAGAGCTGATCAACAAAGCTCTAGCTTATCTAGGATAAGTTGGTAAGGTCATGGAAGCCCTTCCAAATCTGGCTTCCCTTCCAATTAAGCTGAGGTATATCTTAGGGAGAGATTTGATGTAACAATAAGCTCAGTTAAGCTTTGATAGCTTAATTGAGTATATGGCTAGTGTATTAGTGATTAGGAAAGCTTATTTAGCTTAATAGGGTATAAGAGTGCTTATTTAAACCATAGTGCTTATAAGGTAAAAACATGAGTTGAAGATTAACAATAAGAAAACTAAGCTTTTATTGATTACTTAAACTGATTACAAGCTTTTAAAAAGAAAATTTCATTAAATTGAAAACATTACACTAAAACGATTAAAAATAAGCTAAAAATGACTAATAAGCTAAAACTACTCTACATATCATGTGTGTGAGAGGGCTTCTTCCTTTTATAGTCGAGAGGAGAACCTTCTAGCTTCTTAGACGCTCCCCCCATCTCCAATCATAGCCATTCAATCTTGATTGCCTTCCAAGCAAATGATCTTGATCGTCTATAGCCCTCCACGTCCTATCCTCCAATCAAATGCATTGGGATTGCCAACGTGGATTAATAGAGTGTCAGAGGTGTCAGTGTACGCTTCTAGAAGGAAAGGAGAGTACGAGTACTCTAGGAGTTTTACCATGAGAGTGTGAAGGTGAAAAAAGGAGGGAAAGGGGATGGGGATAAACAGTGTTTTTATTTTGACTGTGTTTGACTCGTTGACCCGCTTTGTATATGATTCTTCACTTGGGCTTAATTTTTATATTAGAAAGATATTGGGCCATTCGGTTTGCATTTTGGGATTTAAGTATGGTAAAGGGCTTATGACTTATTTATATTAGGAATTGGGCTAACCCGACCCAATTAAGTGGGCCTGGGTTGGTCCGTAGAGTATGGGCACACCTTCGGCCTCGGTTTTTCATCCTCTTTCCATTCCCGTGCTCGGCTTTGTTCGTTTTGTTTTGTTTTTGTCCTTTAGTGCAATATCCATTACCTGCAAGACACAATTCACAATACAAACGAATACAATGTATTTTTCTGTATTTATTGGTCATTATTGGTCTTTTTAGCTCGTTTTATTAGGTAAAAGGTATGTGTATTTAAGCACATACCATTGTAGCTTATTATTTAGTTAAAAAAATATTTATGCTTATTTATTTTATGCTTAGTGAGTAGTTTATTTATGCTTGTTAAGTGATTGCGATTAGTGAAATAAGTGTGAATTTAAAAAGGGATTATTTATTAATAGTTTTCGGATTATTTAGATTTCTTATTTGATTATTTCGAATGGCAAAATCCGAAGAAATAATCAAACATCAAATCTAGTAATTAATACCTTTATAAGAAATTGTTTTTAATAAAAACCAACGTTGTGAGAAAATAATATTTTTACGGGTAGTAATTTGTCATTAAAAAACTTTAATTCACACTTAAGGATCTTTTCATGTCACTTAGCAAGCATATTCGTCTTATATATCTTTTTGGTCAATTAGCTTAATCAATTATGTTTGTTTATGCTAGTTTAGTTATTATGATTAGTGAGTAGTTTTATTATGCTTGTTAAGTGAGTAGTGTTTGGTGAATTAAGTGTGAAAATAAAAAGTAATTATTGATTAATAATTTTAGGTTATTTAGATTAGTACTTTGGTTATTCGAGCGGGCAAAAGTCGTAAGAGTAATTAGGCATTAATCTAATAATCGATATATTAATAAAAATTAATTTCAATAAAAACCAACATTGTGAGAAGATAATTATTTAGACGGGTGTTGATTCATCGATAAGAAACTTACACACTTAAGGATCTGAACACCTCACTTGACAAGCATATCCGTTTTATATATATCTTAGATCTGTTTGCTTTGCTTTTTATTATTTAGTATTAATTTAGTTTATTATTTTAATTAGTTTTAAATCCAAAACCAAAACAAAAAGATAATCAAGCATCAAATAAGGAACATAAACGTAATTTTCAAATTCAATTCTCGTTGGGATACGACTCTGGAAGATTTAATTATTACTTTTCCTAAAGTGATTCTTATTTCTTACGGGATACTTAATATTATATATTACATACGGATAGTACGTATTTATACGACATCAAGGGGCTTGGACATAACTTGTTTTCTTTTGGTCAATTTTGTGACGCGAATCTTGAAGTCGCATTTCAGAAAAACATTTGCTTTTTTCGTAATTTAGAAGGTATTGATCTACTTTCTGGATCCCGAGACACAAATTTGTACACAATTTCTCTTGATGACATGCTTAAAACATCTCCGATCTGTCTTCTATCTAAAGCTTCAAAGACTAACAGCTGGTTATGGCACCGTCGGTTATCACATCTTATTGGGATTAAAAGACTTCTTGATGATATTAAAGTTACTGCTGCTAAGGTTTGTGTTACTGCTGCTAAGTTAAAGTTAGTGTTGTTCATTAACTTTAATGAAAAATATGCTAGTATAAAGTCAGTACTGCTAGCTCACAATTACTACTGCTAGTATATATTAGTACTGCTAGTATAAAGTTAGTACTGCTGATGAATATTGAAGAAAATATTCTAAGTAGTTACTACTGCTTGTACACAGTTAATGCTGCTAGTGTATAAGTTACTACTGTTGGTGTTAAAAGTTAATGCTGCTAGTACAAAAGTTACAACTGCTCAAAGATTAAGACTGCTGAAATAGTTTCTACCGTCAAAGAAAGGATAAAGAGAGAAGAAAAGATAAAGATTGTTTGGAGATCAAGATTACTTACGTGATAAGTATTAGTTATTTATAGAATAGATCATAGAGAATATTCTAAGTCTTAGGAATATATTGTAAATCAACTAGGACTCCTTGGTGTATAAAAGGAGGTCCTAAGGCATAGAGTTAGATGTACAAGTCAAACACAAAATTATATTGGAGCTTTTATGTTTTGTAACCCTAATATTAGGAGAGTATTCGTATTATTTACTTAATAATATTGGAGCTTTTATGTTTTGTTGAATTCATTGCGTTAGACTGTTCTATTGTAAATTCTTCTTATTAAAGATTAGATTCCGCATAATCTTTAATACATTCACACAAAGTTTCTACTATAGTTGTTTTAGATTTATCTAATATAACTAAACCTTAAAACAAGCTTAAGGAATTTGATCTATAGAAGTGGGATCCAACAAGAAGTATCCTACTCCTAGGACAACAAGTGGTATCAAAACTTGTTGCTTTAAGAAAATTTGCTAGAAGATATGGATTAAGATTCTGCACACATAGTGGTTGCATCCAAAGTTCCCATGCTCAAATCGGGTGAGTTTGAGTTATGGAGGATGAGGATTGAACAATACATCAAGATGATAGACTATGCACTCTTGGAAGTCATAGATAATGGTGCAACCTTGCAAAAAACACAACTTGTGGAAGGTGTTACAACACTGATTCATATTACATCTATTGAAGATAAGGCTTAGATAAGATTAGAAGTGAATTCTAGAAGTACTTTAATGACGGGCATTCCTAATGAACATTAGTTAAAGTTTAACTCTATAAAGGATGCTAAGCTGTTACTGGAAGCTATTGAAAAGAGATTTGGTGGGAATGAAGCTAGTAAAAAGACTCAAAGGAATCTCTTAAAGCAGCAATATGAAAACTTCACTGCTCCAAGCTTAGAGATGCTCGATCAAACTTTTGATAGGCTTTAAAAGCTTGTGAGTCAGTTGGAGCTTTTGGGTGAAAAGCTTTCACAAGAAGATGTTAATCTTTTTTTTAACGGCATTTTATATAAAAACTAGCAAGGAGCTAGGAAAAGATTACAAAATAATGGAACTAGGATTTTTCATCCAAGTGTTCCAATCAAAATTTGAGCTACAACGACTAGAGCACCAATGAAAAGACAAGCGAACAATATCGTCAAAAAGGAGATCTAAACGAGGGAAGTTGATCCCAAATAAAACTTGATTGCGAAACTTCCAAATAACCCACCAAGAAATGTAACAAACGCCTTCAAACACATCCTTGAGCCGCTTGGAAACTCTGAGATTTTTGAACCAAAGAAGCCAATCCTCATATGAGTGAAAGTCTTGATACTCTAATTCCCACCAATGAACAACCTTAATCATTAACTGACGAGCCAATTGGCAAGAGAAAAGGAGGTGCGAAGTTGATTCCACAGCAATACTACAAAGAGGGCAAATAATAGACGGGATGTCAAGGCCTCGAAGAGAAAGATTCAACCGAGTGGGCAGCTTATCCAAAGAAACTCTCCAAGCAAAAATATTAATCTTAATGGGAATAGATTTGACCCATCTTGTAGGAACATCCGTCTTCGGAAGCATGGAATCATCAATAAATTCACGTGTCGATTTTACCGAGAAATCGCCCGAAGGATCTAACAGCCAAGACCATCTATCACTAATATTAGGAAGAATAACAGAAGAAGTATTAGAGATAAGGAGAAGAAGTTGCTCTTCTTCAATACCACTTCGAGGAGACCGCCGAAAAGAACTAATAAGAGAATTAGCTCTCAACTTTGAAGCCACACTAACATGTTTGTCTAATTCCAGGAAATACAGCCTCGGATACGTTTGCTTTAGGGGAAAATCACCAAGCCACACATCGTTCCAAAAGGAAGTAGCCTCACCATTCCCAACTTTCTTTTTGACAAGCGAAAGAAGATCAATGCCCTTAGAGGCAAGCTTTCTGACTTCATTAACAATGTCGAGCCAAGGAGATCTTCTTGAATAGGAAGAAGAGTTGTCAAGAGCTCCACGAATACCATATATAGCTGAAATAAATCGAGACCAAAGAGAAGCACCATTAGCAAGAAACCGCCAAATCCATTTGAAAAGAAGGGCGCGGTTATAAGCAAAAAAACTAGAGACGCCAAGACCTCCATTTTTCTTAGAAGCTAAAATTTTATTCCAGCCAATCAACGACATCTTCTTCTCCGCATTTTCCACACCATTGAAAAAATTCCTACGAATAGATTCCATTTTACTAAGAACGCCTTTAGGAACCTTAAAGGAGGACATGTAATATAACGGTAAAGAGCTCAAAACAGATTTGATGAGAGTAAGACGACCACCAATCGAGAGGGATTTGAGCTTCCATTTAGAAAGTCTAGCGGATAATTTCGCAATGACGTCATCCCAAGAGCTAAGTCTCGACATAATACCACCTACCTTTACTCCAAGATAGTTAAAAGGAGTATGGAGAATTGAACAACCAATAGACTTAGCTGCTGAAGCCACCACATCATGAGAAATACCAATACCCATAAGCTTACTTTTATTAAGATTGATCTTGAGACCCGAAGCCAAATAAAACCACTTAAGAACGTTAACAATTGTTGATAAATTTGATGAATTCCATTTATCAACAAAAATAACATCATCGGCATAGAACAAGTGTGATAAGTTAAGAGATTCATCAATCTGAATACCATTGTAAAGCCCAACATTCACCACGTTATTAAAGGATAGATGCAAGCTTTCCATGATCAGAATAAAAAGAAAGGGAGATAGAGGATTTTGTGTGGGTATATTATGTTTGATAAGTAGGATTAGTCAAATACATTGAAAATTTTAAACTGATTACAACAAAGTAAAGAAGAGGCTTTAGACAGGCTTTGGACAGTCCCCAAACACCTTAGTGAGCCATTATAACAACAATTTTAAATAAACATTCTACAAGGAAGGATAATCAAACACTAGCAGATGATGGATTGAATTCATAAACCTTATGATTGATGAGGTGTCATTTTATATATATTTTCGGGGTCATTTAACCCCCTAAATCATACAAATATGCCCAGATTATGTGGTTAATCGTTTGTTTTCATGTTTTTAGCACTTGAATGGCTTTTGAAAGAAATACACGTGACTTGTGATCATTTGAAGAAAAAACGGACAAGACTACGACTCTACACCAAATCCATTGAAGAATTGTGGATACAGTGCATGGAGACGGCGTCGCGAATTATAAGCGACGGCGTCAGGACTTTCAAGATGACGGCGTCAGAGATTTGGCGACGGCGTCGAAACGTTGCCGACTTAAAGTGGCTCTAGAAGATTCGACGTGGTGACCGCGTCACTGTGACAACCCGAGAATTTCCGTTCAATAAGTTAGCCGTTTCCGTGTAGTAATTTGAATTTTTAAATGTTTCGTTTAGCTTTACCGTTTAACCGGGAAGTTGTTTCGTTGTTATCTGAGAATCGTCTCCGGGAGCGAACCGGGACACCAAACGTTGTAGTATTTTGGCAATATCCGCGTTTTTATGTTTTAAAGCAATATTTAAAATTTCATAATTTTCCGTGTTACCGTTACTCGTTTCGTTACTTACGTGCTTCGCATTTAATTTATACTTGTGCATGTGCATGTAAAGGGCTTTGAAAATTAAATGTTTTTGAGCTAGTGATCCTAGAATGTGGGAAAAATATCTTTGGTCCCCCCCCCCCCTTGGCCTTGTACACGTCCGAAACCCACGCACAAGCACCCCTTGGATGCCATTTAAATTTGAAATTTCTAGGAACAAGCTTCCTATAAAATGGTGCATTACTAGTCCTTGCTCAAGTCTCATTGGGAGATCATTTTGGTCCCCTTGAGCACCCTTGTCCCATTCTCGGTACACATACACACACACTAGCATTGTGTGTGGTTTTGGCTAGTTATATATACATGATACACATTCATTCATAAACAATTCACACTAAGAAAAAAAACACACATACATCTTTGTTCTTCTTCTTGGCCGACGCCTACAAACACACATCCAAATCCAATCATTTTTAATTCTTGAGCAACCATTTGAAACTATATTGTTCGTGTTGATTGTTAGTTCATCCGGGTAATTTGTGAAACAACGTTTGGGTTGTTTTTGATTTCTAATCCACCTTTCGTCGTGTTTCTTTGTAAGTCATCTATATTTTTTTTTAAATAAGTTGTACTTTTGCATTCGTATGATCATCCCGAACAAGGTGTACAAAGCGGATCGTTGTGAAAATCATTATTTAGTTTTCTATAAAAACTACAAGTCTCAAAGTTTAATATATTTCTTTATAAACGGAAAAAAATAAAAAGTTGTTGTACTTTTGCATTTAAAAGTTCGTTATGACTATGTTGATATATATATTGCTACTGCTACGGCTATATCGTTTACTTAAAGATTTATCGTATGTTGATTTAAATATCGTTGGCGAAAAGATTAAGTAGATGTTGGATTTGTTGTAAGCGTAAGTTGAATGTCGAAGAGGTTTAGGTTTAGAACGGACTTGTTGCAATATTTGCGGTGTTGTCGAAGATATGACGGATATACTTACGAGTCAATAAAAGATGCACTTTGTAAAATAGATAGTTTCACGAGTTGAGGTTGATAAAAATGGAAAGTCTATATTTTTAGAAAGGTCATGCCGAAATTTCGTAAACTTTATAAAAACGTCGAAAATATATTTTTATTTTCAAACTTATAATAAAATGTAGAAAAACGTAAGTATCGGGTTTAGGTCAACATTTTTAGTTATCGAGTCAGCGTTGATGTGTCGAAACACACTAAAAGACAAAATACACTAAAAGACGAAATACACTAAAAGACGAAATACATTAAAGGACAAAATACACTAAAAGGCAAAATACACTAAAAGACGAAATACACTAAAAGACAAAATACACTAAAAGACGAAATACACTAAAAGATGAAATACACTAAAAAGTTTGGAAAATTATGGGTTTTTCTTGTTTGCTTGGTTTGGACGCACCACACACACACACTAAAGTGTGTGTTTTATTTTTTTTGAAATGAAATGAAATTGTGAGGAAGGTGTCTAGTAGTGGGAATATATGTGTACACCTTGGGACACACTTGCTAAAATTTCGACATCTTGATCCCTTAAACACATCCCAAACCGGCCAAAGGAGATCCTAAAGTGTCTCGGGCCTTACTTTTCTGTGTCAAATCACTTAAAAGCTCGTAAAACTTTACTTTTATACTTGCATTGTGTCCATAATTGTGTGATTGGTTGTGTATATCTTGTTAGTTAAGGTTATGTATCTCTTTGTGCTAAATATTGTGAGTATGATTATATTGTTAGAATATGTGTTAGCTATTATAAACCAATTATCAAAACTTCTCATATTGCGTCAAACTTGATTGGTGATTTGATACAAAAGATCTAGTCTGAAAACCTCTTCTGGAGGCGGTCCTATAATTCAGGCCGCCCCCTGATATACTTGGCGGCCCCCATATATATATGGGACCGCCAGTAGAAGAGTGATGTAATCTTTGATTTAAAGTTTTTTAATAGAAACGTATTCACCCTCCCCCCTCCGATTTCCACACAAAGGACTATAAATGAAATATTCATAACACAAAAAAGGAAAAGGTTACATTCTACCCCCTTAAAAGAATTTCGTCCCTGAAATTCAGCTACTAACATCACTAAAAAAATGCGGGTACTTTAGTATCATCTGATCTTCACGTTCCCACGTGAATTCAGGGCCACATTTTGAATTCTATCGAACCTTGACGATGGCAATCCTACTACGTTTCAGCTTCGTAAACTCAAATCTCCTCCAAAGGCACTTGCAGTGTTGGATTCTTAATATGAACACCATTCAACTCCTCGATCAAATCTAACTGATAGGCCACGAGGCCTACTTTCTCAATAAGCTTAAACGGTCCAACAAATCTAGGTGCTAATTTCCCTTTCTTCCCAAAGCGTACTACACCTTTCCAAGGCGAAACTTTGAGCAAGACATAGTCACTTACACTAAACTCTAGAGGCTTCCTCCTCTTATCAGCATAACTTTTCTGACGATCACGCACAGCCTTAAGTCTATCCTTAATCTGCGAGATCTTCTCGGTAGTCTCTTACACAAACTCAGGTCATATCAACTGACCTTCTCCCACTTCAGCCCACATAATTGACGAACGACACTTTCTACCATACAATGCCTCAAACGGAGCACATCTCACACTAGAATGATAAGTAATGTTATACGAAAACACAACCAACGGAAGATGAACATCCCAACTTCCTCTGAAGTCCAGGACGCACTATCTAAGCATGTCTTCAAAAGTCTGAATAGTACTCTCACTCTGACCATCGGTTTGAGGGTGATAAGCCGTACTCATGTCTAAACGAGTTCCTAATGCCCTCCTTCATTGAATGCCAATAACCTAGATTTGAAACGACTATCACATCAAGATATAATCGAGACCGGCACACCAATCTAGACAACTATCTCATTCAGTTCAAAGCAACTATCTCAAAATCAAATACAATCTACAACCTTTTCCGATCTTAAATATCCTCAACGCATAGGTAGAAAATAAGCAGACTTAGTCAATCGGTCCACAATGACCCAGATTGTGTCATGCCCACTACTAGTCCTAGGAAACTTAGTCACAAAATCCATAGCTATCCCTTCCCATTTCCATACGGGAATCTCAGGTTACTGGAGCAAGCCAGATGGCCTTTGATGCTCAGCCTTAACCTTCAAACAAGTCAAACATTTACTAACATACTCAGCTATATCCTTTTTCATTCCAGGCCACCAATACCTATCTCTCAAATCATAGTACATCTTATTAGCTCCTGGGTGTACAGAGTACTTTGACCTATAGGCTTCATCTATTATCAGGGTTCTTACCTAAGCCTTTAAAGGTACCCATATTCAATCTAGGTAGTACAAAGTTCCATCACTTCTCTGTTCTATCATCTCATCCAAACCTTTCTGCAATCCTGCAAACTCATCCACAGCCTCCTTCTGAGCCGCCAGTATCCTATCCTTGATACTCGACTGAAGGATCATATTCATAGCTCTAACTCTCGGTTAGAGCTTATACGCTTTCCTTTCTACTTAGGGCATCAGCCACCACATTCGCCTTACCAGGATGGTAGCGAATTTCACAGTCATAATCACTAAACAACTCTATCCAGCGACGTTGTCGCATATTCAACTCTTTCTGACTAAAGAATGCTATAAAGACTCTTAGGACCAAATAGATGACACTCTTTGTCCCATACAGATAATGTCTCCAGATCTTAAGTGCAAACACAACCGCACCCAACTCTAAATCATAGGTAGTATAATTCTTCTCATGAATTTTTAACTGCCTAGACGCATAGGCTATCATTTTACCTCTCTACATTAACACACAGCCTAGTCCTATCCCGGACGTATCACAATATACCACAAAGTCTTCTGATCCATCGAGGAGAGCTAGAACAGGTGCATTACATAACTTATCCTTCAAGGTCTGAAATGACAATTCCTGTTCCTTACCCCAATCGAAAGTCTTACTTTTTTTAGTCAAGATAGTAAGAGACTTAGCTATCTTAAAAAGTTCTCAATGAACCTACGGTAATACCCAGCCAATCCTAAGACTTTCGAAACCTCATCGAGATCTAGGGGCTTACCATTATTGACAGCTTCAATCTTACTAGGGTCTATATGAATTCCATTACCATTTATCACATGCCCAAGAAACTGCACTTCTCTTAGCTAGAATTCACACTCAGAAAACTTAGCATACAGTTTCTCCTTTTTGAGCAGTTCCAAGACTAACCTTAACTGTTCTACATGCTCCTCTTGAGACTTAGAGTAGATTAAGATATCGTCTATAAACACTATCACAAACTTACCAAGATACGGCTTACAAACACTATTCATCAAATCCATAAATATTGCTGGTGCATTAGGCAGACCAAAGGGCATTACAGTGAACTTGAAATGTCCATAACGAGTTCTAAATGTAGTCTTTGGTATGTCATCCTCATGCACACTCAGCTGATGGTATCCAGACCTAAGATCTATCTTTGAGAAAAACTACGACCCTTGCAGTTGTTCAAATAGATCATCAATTCTAGGAAGTGGATAACGATTCTTAACAGTCAGCTTGTTCAACTCTCTATAATCAATGCACATCCTAAAAGAACCATCCTTTTTCTTAACGAACAATACCGACGCTCCCCAAGGCGATGAACTTGGTCAAATGAAACCTTTGTCTTGGAGTTCCTTGAGTTGTCCAAACAACTCCTCCATTTCAGAAGGTGCCAAACGATAAGGAGACTTTGCTACCGGCATTGCTCCAGGGATTAACTCAATTTCCCGAATAGGCGGTAATCTAGATAGATCATCTGGGAATACCTCAGGAAAATCTCTAACCACAACAATCT
>BQNB010137322.1:1910-17870 GCA_026074375.1 Tanacetum coccineum
ATCAGCATCTCATTGGGACACTTGGATTGTTTGGCATACAAACATGAATTCTAACGGAAAATATATTTACATGAATTTTAGGGGGGAACATGTTAAATTTTATGAGTATCAAATGATTTAAATCATATAGATAAAAATTAAACAGTGTCTTAACTAAAGGTGTCCACAGTTATTTCCAAATTATTCTGATGAAATTTCTGATATAATTTAAATTATATGTAAGACAAGCAGTTATTTATGAAGGAAACAAATAGGGAACTGGAAAAAAAAAGTGTTTGCGTGTCAACCCAATCCGACCCATTTCATGACATGCTAAAAATCATTCTTTCTGACAAGAAAACTGTTTTTATTCGTTACCAACCCTCATTGGGGAAAATAAGAGATGGCAAAATGGTTGGGTTGGGTTGGGTCGGGTTGGGTCATGGGTCTTAGATGGGTTTAGGTCTAGATGGGTCTATTAGGAGGATGGGTCTACATGAGGTTTGGGTCTAGATGGGTTTGGGTCTAGATGAGTTTGAGTCTAGATTGGTCTTTTAGGAGGATGGGTCTACATGGGTTTGGGTCTAGATGGGTAAATATTTTTAAGGGATGGGTCTAGTTGGGTCTCCTTTAATATTTATATATGGGTCTTATTGGGTATAGCATTTTTCATCCGTTTTTTACGTTTTCGACCGTTCTTGACCGACTTCGCGAGACGATTTCGACCCGACTAACTTTCATGACAGACTTCGAACCGTTTTTCCCGTCCGTTTTCGGACCGTTTTTTCCGTCCGATTTCGACCGTTTCACCTGATTTCGACCATTATCGTCCGTTTTCAACCGAGTTTTTCAGTTTATTTTCAATCGATATCGACCGTTATCCACCAATTTCGACCGAATTCGACCGTTTTCGTCCGTGTTTCTCGACCGATTTTGACCGTATTCCCCGCACCGAATTTCGATCGAATTCACGACCGATTTCAACGCTTTTCACTCGATCGATTCAATTCGTCCATCTTAGACCGGATTTTGAGAGTCCGGGGGTTTTCAAATCTGTTTTCCGACCTATTTTTCGACCGATTTCGATCGTTTTTGTCCGTTTTTTATTGTTTTTGACCGTTTTCGTGCATTTTCGAACCATTTATCATTCGTTTTTTTTTTTGTTTAGCACTTCTCAGTAATGTTTTCAAGTTGTTTTGAACAAAAAATTTTTTAGAAAAAAAGAAAAGATTTTGAACGTTTCTCCGTTTTTAAAATAAACGTTAATTAAACGATTTTGTACCGCTTTCGTTTGTTTTTGACCGTTTTCGATCGATTTTGACCATTTTCTATCGTTTTCCACCGATTTCTACCGTTTTAGACCGAATTCGACCGTTTTTGATCGTTTTTGACCATTTTCGACCGTTTTCATTCGTTTATGCATGTTCTCGTACTTTTTCAAGTTGTTTTGAACGTTTTCGTTCGTTTTTTAACGTTATTAAAGTTTTTGTACATTTTCGTCCATTTTTTACGTTTTTGTTCGTTTACATACGTCCTTCTCTGTTCTTCGTTTTTCTACGTTTCGTTCGTTTTCGTGCATTTTGTACGATTTTATACGTCTTCATACGCTTTTATACATTTTTATAAAAAGTACTAAAACGTATAAAACGTTTGAAAACGTTCAAAAACGTATGTAAACATAGAAATACGTAGAAAACGAACGAAACGAACGAAAATGGACAAAAACTTAGAAAAACGTACGAATACGTACAAAAAGGTAAGGAAACGGACGAAAACGGACGAAATGGGTCAAAAACGGTGGAAATCGGTAGAAATTCGGTCGAATTCAGTAGAAAACGGTCAAAATCCGTCGAAATCGGTTGGAATCGGTTGAAAACGCTCAAAATCGGTCGAAATCAGTCGAAAACATACGAAATCGGTCAAAAATGGATGAAATCGATATAAAACGTTCAAAATCGGTCGAAAACGTATAAAACCGTTAAAAACGTTAAAAATGGATGAAAAATGTTATACCCAACAAGACCCATCTATAAATATTAAGTGAGACCCAACTAGACATATTTACCCAACTAGACCCATCTATAATATTAAGGGAAAAATACTAGACTCATCTATAAATTTAAAAGAGAGACATCTAGACCCATCCATTAAAAATATTTAACCAACTAGACCCAAATTTAACCAATGGGTCTAAAATTGCCACCTCTAGGGAAAATGAATGATGTATTCTTAATTTTGGGATCCCATTGTTCATATCAGGATGGTCCGCAAGCAGGACAGTCGGTTCCACATGTTCACATCCATATCCTCCCTCGAAATCGGTCGAAAACAAACGAAATCGGTCAAAAACGATGGAAAACGGTCGAAATCGGTCGAAACGTTCGTTGATCATCAAAAATAGTGAAACACAGTTCGAAAACTCCGGTCAAAATCCTACAAAATCGGTCGTAAACTGGTCGTGAAATCCGGTCAAAAACCGGTGAAATTCTATCGGATCAAAATCCGTCGAAAACTCCGTTGACGGTCAAAAACGGTGAAAAACAGTTGAAATCGGTCGAATGCGGTCGAAAACGGTCGAAATCGGACGAAATAGGACGAAAACGGTCGAAAACGTTCAAAATCGGTCGAAAACGTATAAAAACGTTAAAAACGAATGAAAAATGCTATACCCAACAAGACTCATCTATATATATTAAGGGAGACCCAAATAGAACCATCCTTTAAAAATATTTACCCAACTAGACCCATCTATAATATTAAGCTAGACCCATCTATAATATTAAGGGAAAAATGCTAGACCCATCTATAAATTTAAGGGAGACCCATCTAGACTCGTCCCTTAAAAATATTTAACCAACTAGACCCAAATTAACCAATGGGTCTAAAATTGCCACCTCTACTTTTAAGGATGTAATATACGATGTTTGCAAAAAAAAAAAAAAAAATACACGTTAAAAAAAGTAAGCAATTAATATTTGGTTTATTTTTTTATTAGAAAAGAAAGTCTCATTTATCCATATGTTTACCTATTTATATGAACTTATAATTTACAAGTTTGTATATCTTATAGCCTCCTAATTTTAATGGTCTTGGAGTGCTTTGTGTGTTTAAGCGAAAACGATAAAATTCAACTATCATCCTTAGATCTTTAGTTATCTTAATACAGAGATAACTTGCAATGTGATTCAATAATTATCACTAATATCGGCATATCCTTATTGTTGTTAGTAGCACAACCTAAGGTGGTTCAATTTAAGTTTATAAAATTGGCATGTATATTATTTATGTGAAATTGAGTTAAGTTAATTTATCATGTAGCATTGAACTTAATTTTGAAACACGGTCTAAAGTCAACATGATTGATGAGACTTCAACAAAGGATATTGTACAGTATTGTTTAATGGGGCATACAATCTTTTTTCAACTCCAACAAGTTAGCTTCATGTCTTCATGCCTTCATTTATCATTCCTTTATTATTTTTAACTATTCATCATTATTTATTAGGATTGTTTGACTATTTCATTTAACCTTTTTTTCATGTTGTAAAAATTGTTTCATTAAAAAAGATGTTAATTGAACTGGTTTATTTTTAATCAGTGTCAGATTCCTCAAACTCCACCACTTTCTTATATACTTACGAGTAACATTACAATATTCATATGGTTATCTTTCATTTATTAAGTTGTTGCAACCAACACTTTTTACCATCTTAATCTCACCTTGTGTGTTGTATCGTGTCTTTTCTTTTCATTATTTATTATACGTTAATTTGGCCATTTTCATTTCCTTTCACAAGTCGGCTAAAACTTGTACACTTATATCTTGTAAAAACATATACTTATCAGACCTTCAAGAATACAATACAATTCCAATTAGCCAATGTGCACAAAATTCTTGGTACTCACTAAAAGTAAATAACAAAGTTCATGAAAAGAAAAAAGTAAAAAGAATGTGCACTTTTGTTAACTCTCAAGTTAAAGTACTTTCGTTAGAAATATATCATGACATGAATAATCCCACCTCTAATAATATGAACTCCACTAATGACACTCTAACAAGAACAAATTATATCCGGCCATTTCAACAATTCCATCAATGACTCCAACTTTGCCATAAATTGTTGCTACCATGAAATAAATATGTGTTTACAGAATGTTCTAGCCATATAAAGAATTCATAAACACCTAAACTAATTTGGGAGGACTTTTTAAGTTTTAGTTAGGGTCGTGGTTTAGCCAAAATCCTTTCTAAACTAAGTACTTTCTGATTGGTTGTGTTTAACAAAGCTCTTTTGATTCTGATTCGTACACATACTGTTTATTTGAACAGACGGAGCATGTTATAAAAATTATTCTGACACATACTTCTGATCCTGATTCCATTCCTGGAACTTGACAATAAGTTGGATATAGACATTGATAAAATGTATTAATGTAGTCATTATTAACTGACTTTCAGGTTCCAGGAGTGGCAAGGAGGTGTATGGAAACTTGAATATGTTCTTGAGCAAGGCGAGGTGAAGCAACTGATAGCCATAGTCTTGTTGAAGAATGTCCCAACTCTGAACTCACTGTGGATGTGGGTCGTCATTCCGGCGAGTCCCAACTCTGAACTCACTGTGGATGTGGACGTAGGTCGTTATTCCGTCATTCCGGTATATGTGCAGAATATGTACTTACAGAGAACATGGCACAACAAGGCTGGTCTTAAGGTAATGCGTTACAGATTTGTTAGGATTAAAAATATGGTGTCTATATGGAAATTACATTAGTTTCTAAATAGTCTTAAACACAAGGACTAGAAGTGTAATTAGCCAAAAGATGGCTTGTGTTTAGACTATAAATACCCCCTCTAATCTTCCTTAGAGGGGTGAACCTCGCAATTGTAATTTCACTAATCATTCAATAATAACTACTTTCTCTCTCTAAAATGGATTTTATATATTTTCATCATCCCCGACCTCCCAAGATCGTGAATCGAGAAACCTCACAAGTGGTATCAGAGCTGCACAGGCGAGTCGTGATGTTTAGCTTATTCTGATCAGCTTATTTTGCAGCTTATTTAAGCTTATTCGATACATTTTTGGCTTATTTGAGCTTATTCAGTCCGTTCATCAGCTTATTCAGATTATTTCGGTTTAGATTCTGCTCGTGTGGTTTATACATCAGTTTATAGCTTATTCGTTTTATCAGCTTATCACACAGCTTATTACTCAGTTTAGCAGTTTATTTGTTATTTTCGATGTGTGATTTGATCGAGTTTTGGCTACTTATGGTTTTATCGTAAGATTTGTTCAAACTCGATCAGATTTGGTTATTAAATGTGCTAAAATTGTTGTTTTAACAAATTCGGAACTGATTGAACATCAAACTCGGAAACAATATTAGATTTATCATTTTCGAAAGTCAAACTCGGAATTGACTTTTGGTCAACGGTCAAATTCAGAAAATATAACTGATTATTCCGAAAATGTTTTGAGTCAAGATTGAAAATGAAAAAGAAGTTACAAGGAAGAAACAAGCACAGATCTGTACAAAATGTTTACATCCAACTCAAATGAGTTCACCGAGTTTCTAAACTCGGTTACTACCGAGTTTCTAAACTCGGTTACTACCGAGTTTGAACTGAGTTGTTTTCAATTGCTACAACAAAACTCGAATCTTCAAAACCAACAGCCTCAACAACTACAACTTCAACAAATCCACAGCCATCTCATCACAACAAATCCACTACTCTAATCTAATCCCATCCTCCATCTCTACATTACATCAAGACTCGACACACAACCAAAAAAAACCCATCATTGGTCTATGTAAAGCTTAAAGCTTTGTTAATTTTCGAAATAGATAGTGATGAACCAAGACAAGACTTTCTCCTTCCTTACTTATTTCTGTCAAAGATACATAAGCAAGAGAAAACCTACCGAGACCTTGTAAAGATCTTGAAGCCAAAACCTTATGTTCTTCGTGGGTTGTTTCATTCGTACTATATTAGGAAAAGAGGTTAGGATTTAGTGGCTGGTGTTTCTCACTTGTTTAAGAATATGAAAGAAAGGGGCGTCTGTTTTGATATTAAAGAGATAAGGTTGTAAGAGATTATGTTTTCTTGATTGTTGGATGCATATGATTTGGTTTTAGAGTGGTGGCTGAGATTTTATCTAAAGGAGAGATAAGGGTGGCGTATGGTTTGAGATAAAATGATAGGGTTTTGAGTTGAGTTATCAGTTTTATTAATCAACACATGGGCCATCAAAATCTGTTGTGAGATAACTTGGGCTGTTGTGCGATTATTAATGGGCTTGTCTAGGCTACATGTGAGTGGGCTAATACTTTTATTAATATTACGCTATACCCAAAACTGATAACGTGGACTGAATGTGGAATCAGTATATTGGGTTGGATCCGAATTTGTGGGCTTAAAATGATAAAGGGCCGAATTTTTGTTAATTTTTCGGACAAACATCACTTATTGCTTAAAACGATCCTTATTGAAGATTCACGAAAAATGCTAAAAGGCTATTCTCGGGATTTAATCGCAACAAATGACTACGGGGTTGATTCTTTATTACTTATTCGGGATTGAAGTAATATGTCACGGGGAAGTGTACTTATTTCATCTTCTGGCCTTTCTACCTCTGCAACGAAGATGACTTGTTCGAGCATATAAGGATTGTCATGAAGACTTGAATATCTGGTTACTTTTGTGATTCTTTCTCTCTTTTATCCACAAAGTAGCTATCACTTTAAGGAGTTACGTTGTAGTGCCAGTGACTCACGTAGTTGAGGATAGTTCAAGAGATTCTTTCGGATAGTACAAGTTTAAGTCACAACTCTGGGGGATGTTACTTCAGTATCGAGTTTGTCATATTTAGTTTTCTCCATCAGTGGTCATTACAAATAGCCGACAGAATGTGAGGTTGGAATTGAACTAGTCAGAGAGGTGAAACAAATAGAGGTTGGTTATCGGCAGTTGATTATTATGCTTAACCGACTTTATTCTACTTCACACATGGTTGTTCTATCGAATATACGGGCGTATTCATATTATGATTTTTTCGATGGTCATCGAATGCAATCAGGGGGAAGAAAAAGAAGTATTCGATAGATTGTATTAATCAAGGGGAAGAAATGTGTACTTTTCTCATCTTCATTTCTTTCTTTCTTATCTTCAAGTCCGCTTCTATCTTATGGAGATGGATTGTATGCTTTCAACCTCTGGATGGTTTGTGTGTGAAGTATGTGCATACATGAGAAGATGATTGTTAATTCCTTGCATGTTCCCTCGAACGGATATTCATCAAAACAGAAGCAGTTATGTTTGATGTGATTGGCTTCTTCTACTTCTTTGATTCTACTTCTACTTCTACTTCTACTTCTACTTCTACTTCTACTTCTTCTTCTATGAAGCTACATCACAGTTTCAGAATCTGCTTACAATACGGATGTTGGTTTGGGGGGAAGCTGATTCAGAAACTTCGACAAAAAGAAGTAGATGAAGAAAGCTGTGTGAAGACATGCAGTATGAACTGGGGGGAAGATAACTCAGTTTATACAAATTACATTGTATCGTCTGCAAGTAATGGAAAGATTCAAGCTGAAGCATTTATATTTGTACTTGTAGGATACATTGTAAGTAATTCCATATGCCACCATATTGGGGGAAGATTGTTAGGATTAAAAATATGGTGTCTATATGGAAATTACATTAGTTTCTAAATAGTCTTAAACACAAGGACTAGAAGTGTAATTAGCCCAAAGATGGCTTGTGTTTAGACTATAAATACCCCCTCTAATCTTCCTTAGAGGGGTGAACCTCATAATTGTAATTTTCACTAATCATTCAATAATAACTACTTTCTCTCTCTAAAATGGCTTTTATATATTTCCATCATCCCCGACCTCCCAAGATCGTGAATCGAGAAACCTCACAAATATATCCGTTATCTGTAACAATACAAATAAAAAAACACACATATACAATGCATTTTTCATGTATGTTTGGCCTTTTAAGCTTATTTTAATAAAGAAAAATGATATGTGATTAAACATATATCAGGGTCCATATACTAAGGCCATGATTCGGGACTTTTCGGATTACGTCTTTGAAACGAGTCCACAAATCGTAAAGAGATTCATATTGATGTTGTTGGAACACCAAGAGTTGATTACGAAAGAATACATCAAACCTTCCTATGCTAGAATAACCATACTTATTCATTATAATTACAAATTTACAAATGTTACGAACAAAGGGCACAAAGAAAAAGATAGACTACAAGAAAGCTAATGACAGGAATTAAAATCTTACTTGAAAGGATTCAAGCGAGTAGAACTAAGTTAAACAATGATCAAAACCTAACTGTGTGGAAAACTAGAAGGGGGGTTGAATAGTTTACCGCTTTTTAATTTAATGTTTATGTTTGTTAATAAAAACTTAGATTCGACTTTATGTGAATTCAACACTTGCACAATATAAATGATTGTGGTCAATAGTATATACGTATAACAATACCAAAGTATAGAAAATTCCCAAGTTACCCTTGAGGAAAATTCACACAAAAATATATCACACGTTTAACCGGGAAGTATGATTCCTGGGTCGTGAAGTCCCAACGATTGTGAAATTGATATCCTTGTTTTCACTTAGACAATGATTTGAATGGGTTTCAGAGATTTTTGATTGACTAACTAAATTCTACAATTAAAAGCAATTAAAACTAATAAATGAAAAGGCCCATGGGTGGTCCAACTCCAGCCCATGGCTGGCCAAATGTAGTATCAAATATCACCCTCTCCTAGTCTTGGAGAGGGTGGTTGTTCCGTTTATATTCCATTCATTTCTTTAATACATCATCCATATTCAATCCTAGCTTTCTCTAAATCCAACCCACATCTTACTTATTGTTCTTGGTTGATCTTAAGATTACTAGTATTCTATAGTTTCGTACCTTGACTATTGTATCTATAAAATTAATTTAATGAACTTTGTGGGTATTTTCGCTAAAAACCCTCACAAGACTATAACTCATCTACTCGGGATACCGAGAGGTATGTTGGGAATTATATTTGAGTTGATAAGACAAAACATATGAAAGATAAGGGACTTAATGCAAAGGAGAATTCTTTCCAAAAAAATGGAAGAATTTGAAGATTATGAAGATAACTTAAATAATTAAAAGATTTATAATATATTTATTTATTTTTATCCTTTGTAAACCTAATATCTCTATTATATAAAGAGATACAGGTCATTAGGTTTAGGTGTACAATTCGTGAGTTCCTGTACCTAAACGTGCGTGTGTGTATTCCAAGCGTGTGTTATGTAGACCTAATATCTCTATTATATAAAAGAGATATAGGTCGTGTTATTTTCTGTGTGTCAAAGATGTAAACACTAGAAAAGTGTGTGTGTGTGTGTGTGTGTGTGTGTGTGTGTGTGTGTGTGTGTGTGTGTGTTCTAGGCATCAAGTTCTCTAAGGAGACGCCTAGGTTTGGTTGGTTTAGCCTCAAGGATCTTTGATTCCTTTTTATAGTTTAGATAACACGTCCTACCATTGATCAAGATAGAATTAGGGGTTGTAGTAGTCATGTATCATAGAAGATAACGATGAAACCTTGTTAGAGTAACATTGTTCTTGTGCTAATTCCGCTATGCATATGTTTATGTTCAATGTTATTTTATCCTAGATTAGATCTAAACAATCTGAGCTTAAAAACGATCTAAGGAGTTATTTAATCTTAACAATTGGTATTAGAGCCAGTGGGCTCGTGATATCTAGGATCTACAAGGTGTTTTGGTGTCGCATCTATCAAGAAAAAATAGGTACGAATTTTCTGTCTTGATCCTAACTCAAGATCTATTCTTTAGCTTGTAAAGATTATGTTACTTTGGATAAATCCAAAACAATAATGGTAGAAACTTTGCTGAATACTTAAAGAGTAGGGAGAAATCTACTCTCTTAATTACTTAGATGAAATTATTAATGAAACAGTAACCTTGCAAAGTACAATGATATAACCAAAAGGCTTCAATATTATTATGATGTATAATATGAGTACCTCTTGTTAGTACTATGGTTTAAAACCTTGAAGCTATGCATGCAACTCTATGAATTGGGTTTCGATATCCATAACCTAGAATCTTACTATTTTATACACAGGAGTACTTTACAAGAAAACTACAAACTTTTGAAGATACTCAAGATCTTCTATAATTCTAATCATATACATATCTTTCTAACTTTATCAGATATACACTTTGAATAAGTCCATGCATATCTCTTCACACGTCTTTATCTTCATGCAGTCATTATCTTCTTCTGGCAGTCTTAAGTCTTTAGCAGTATTAAGTTCTCTTCAGCAGTATTAAGTTAGTACTGGCAGTACTAACTTTTACACTAGCAGTACTTGTAGTTATAATCTAAAGCTAGTTTACAAATTTTACTCTTGGATAGTTACTAAGTGTAGAGACTTTTAATTCCCAACAATCCTCTCTTAAACTTGTGATTTACCTCTAAATCATCAAGTTTATTTGAATTAAAACTTTGGGCTCTAAGAGGATTCTTTCAAACACTTTAATGCCTTAGTCTGTTTGCTAGTATGAAGATTTTCCTTAAAAAAGTCATTGTCATCTTGATGTTGATACACTTGCAGCTTATTTAAACCAACATCAAAATTGGTAGTCCATCTTGTCTCATTGGGATAAATCTTCTCAACTAGCATGAAAATTATCCAATCTAGTCTCTGTAGCACTGATGAACACCACATATATCATATAACCTCCATGTTAATGGATCATGCATATATCTTTGAAGTTCTAAAAGGTCATTAGTATCAGGTTTAAGCAACCTCTTCAATTCAAACCATAATGCTCTTTCTTTTTCATCAGTAGGTTCTGTTGAACTGAATCTTTCTCTAACCAAATCCCAAAGTTTCACTAGATTCATCTCTGTCAAAATTCTTTAGCCATATCTTCAAAGAATTGATATACCTCTATATGATCACCCACTTTGATGATTTTCTAGTATTTTCTTGAATCTTTAGTGTAAACCTCTTAGTCAATGATTGGGTATTTGGTTTATAGGGCTTCAACATTCATCCCTTCTTCTGGAACTATGATTATTAACTGTTGTAGTTGTTTTTGAGACAGTTCATCTGATTCTTTATCTTTTGATTCTTCAGTTGGTTCTGATCCTTCTCCTATCGTTTATCTCTTTGAACTTTCTTCACCAATCTCTTCTTTTGCACTTCTCTTTGAACTTCCAGCTACAACTTTAGGAACTGTATCATAACTTTCCATTAGAGTAAAAGTATTTACCCTCTTCATGTTGCTTCAAAATAGAACTTTGATTCATCAATAGAGTATACCTTTAACTACTATAGTGTAATTGACCTTCCCATATGCTTTGATATAGTTACACATATAAGACCTTTGTTGGACTGCGGCTAAGCTGGTGAACTGAGCGTCTGTTACCTCCTTCTGTTGAGTTTTGACTACGTGTTGTTAATGGCACATTGTCATCTTTTTTCTTTCTTTCATTTATAAGCTATGCAAGCAATTTGGCTTTGTCACCTTCAGGAGGTCTTATCCTTCTCTTTCTTATGCTACCTGCAACCCTGTGAGTAGTCTTCATCAGCTTCAATTTGAGCTTGCATCTTATCCCATTCTTTAGGTTTGAAAGTACTTGCTTCTTTATGAACATTGGTAATCCTTTGCCTCTATTCTTCATCAAAAATTTTGTTCTTGTAATACTTTGAGCTTCTTCATTCCCATGCATTTCGTGTTCTTACTATATTTTAGTCTCTTTGTCTATGTAGGCCAGGATTCCTACATTTATAGCATTTACCTATGTTTTTCTATTTCCAGGTTTTTCACCATGCCATCAAAAATTAATTTGGAAAAATTAAAGGTTCTGTTTGTGGCCAAGCAAATGATAGCAGTTGCTATATTGCTACTAAATTGTTCCCAAGCAGTTTTCTTGGAACTTAAACAGTGAAGGATGGTATGAATCAAAAATTTCCACTGAGGGGAGAAATGTCCCTTTTGAAAAGTTAATTTATCAGAGTTGGACACATACCCCATTAGAGCAAGTTGCTCAAAAATCTCTGTAGTAGGCAAAGTGCTAATACCATCAGAATCTTCTAACTTGAGATGTCTTCTAATAGATGCTTCAGAAACAATCTTGACTTTCCCATCTATTGTAGCAGTGATTTCCATGTCTCCATTCTCAAGTGTGCGTGCAGTAGCAGTTTGCCAAAATTGTTCTATGAGAGAAACATAGATAGTGGGATTTTCAATGAGAGCATACTTAATGTGACATGTATTTAGAAAATCCACTATCTGATGAAAACCTTCACTTCCTTCAGACTTTTGTAAGTAAGCAACCATGTTGTGCTTGTCGCAGAAATCCAAATTTGCCATTTGATGAAGAGAAGTTAGATTAGGGTTCTGGGATTTGTTTGTATATGAGAGTGTGTGAGCTTGGAAAAGTTAATTGAGATTATGTAGAGAGCACTTAGGGTTTTGATTTGACCGACTGAATGAAATTTGTTCTTATCTTGAAGAAAGCTTATGATTTTATAGAAAGATCAGGACTTCTCCAAATTAGTCAAACCTATAGGCTTAGTAGTTGGCGGAAATTTTGCAACGGCTATATTTAATTAAGGAAATTCTGTTATGCCTCAAATAGTACTAACGGTCACCCACCAGTACTAATTTTAGCCTAGCAGTACTAACTTTAAGCCCAGCCATATTAACTTTACCTAATAGTATTAAGATATGCCTGGCAATACTAACTTAATACTGTTAGTGTTAAGTTTATACCTAGCAGTATCAACTCCAATTTTGTTCCAACAAGCATTGCCACCATAAATTTGGATTCGCACAATCTCTCTTTCTGTTTTTCAGCTCACTAAATCTCTGATTTCTTTTTCTCACCGATTCACTCTTTCTGTTTTTATCACACGATTCTCTTTCTGTTTTTCATCTCACTATATCTCTCTTTTCTTTTTCTTACCAATTCAGACAGTACAATGTTCCATCAATGCCATTAGTTTCATAGTGTCCTCCCTACTACCAAGTATGTTATCTCTTGAGAGAGGTGGATCATTGGACTATTTAGATGTAGTCTCAAACCTAGTTTGGCATCTACACCCCCCAATATGGTATCTTGGCACCTGGGTCCACTACCCGAACCAGTTTCCTAAGGACTTGGCTCATTAAGTGTTGCCATAGATTGGGTCCTATTATTGTTACCACTGTCCTGCTCTGCTTCTAAGCTAGAAGCAGTAGTGGCAACCCTTTCCATTCTGTCACTCAACTTCTTATGGACAGCCTCATCACCAACCTTTTCAGGGGGACCACTAGACTGAGGTATCTTTGTGTCCCAACCTCTTTTGATTTGCCTAGGTGTTTGACACATACCTTTGTTTGATGTTACATGTCCTTTCATTCATTCTTGACTGCATGTTGACATTATTAGCCTCCTCTCAATTCAATACCAGATACTCAATATGCCTAGCTTGCAAATATTAGTCCAAAACCAAGAATACACAATCCAAAGTATTTTCTTATTTAACAGTATTAATTATGAATAACAGTTTTAACTAGCAGTCTTAAGTATAACTAGCAGTACTAATTATACTTAGTAGTAATAATTGACAAAACTAACAGTACTAATCCTATACAAACATTACAAAGACACAAAGAGATTAAAATCTTAAGGATTTAGCATTCTAATACATGCAACCAAGTACTGAAACCTTCCAACATCTAAAGCTTTTGTAAGTAAGTCTGCAAAATTGTGATCTATGTGGATTTTAACCACTTGAATTAACTTTTTATCATAGCAGTCTCTTATAAAATGATATCTAATCTCAATGTGTTTTGTTTTAGTATGTGAAACAAGATTCTTAACAATACATATAGTACTGTTATTGTCAATATTAATCATGGTGTGCATAAAATTATACCCATAATCCAACATTTGATTCTGAATCTAGAGTACTTGCCCACAGCAACTAGCAGCAGCCACATATTCAGCTTCTGTAGAGGAGGTGGCAACCACAGTTTGCTTCTTGCACTTCCATGATATCAATCTGCACCCTAGGAACTGATAACCTCCTGTTGTTGATTTCCTATCTAAGCTTGCTCTAGGATAGTCACTATCAGAATATGCCACCAGATCAAAGGGAGACTTTCTAGAATACCAAAGGCCTAGTTTAGGTTGGCCTTTTAGATACCTAAAAATCCTTTTCACAGCATGTGAGTGTGAAACTTTAGGTGTAACTTGGAATCTAGAACATGCACATACTGCAAACATAATGTCTGGTCTAGATGATGTAAGATACATCAATGATCCAATCATTGATCTATAGAGATGAACATCAACATCATCACCATCTGAGTCCTTGAGCAAAGGCTTTTCTGTATCCATTGGGGTGCTAGCTGTCCTGACATATGTGAATCCAAACTTCCTTAATGTCTCAGCTACATATTTATCTTGACTGATAAATATCCCATCTTCTCTTTGCTTCACTTGCAAACCTAAAAAGAAATTGAGTTCTCCCATAGAACTCGTCTGAAACTTGTCATGCATCAGTTTTTCAAATTCAGTACACAACTCCTTGTTTGTAGAGACAAAGATAATGTCATCAACATAGACCTGTACAAGCAAAATATCTCCTTTTTTCTTCTTGATAAATAAGGTCTGATCTATCTTTCCTCTTTGAAACCCATTGTCCAATAAATAGTTGGCCAAGGTTCCATACCAGGCTCTTGGAGCTTGATGCAAACCATACATTGATTTCACCACCTTGTAAACTTTGTCAGGATAGTCAGGATCTTTAAATCCTGGAGGTTGACACACATATACCTCCTCTTTAATTGTACCATAAAGGAAAGTACTCTTCACATCCATCTAATATACCATGAAGCCCATAAATAAAGCATAAGCTAAGAACAGCCTTATTGCCTTAATTCTAGCCACAGTAGCAAAAACTTCATCATAATCTATACCTTATTCTTGAGTATATCCGTGCGCAACTAGCCTTGCTTTGTTCCTTGTTACTATGCCTCTCTCATCTTTCTTGTTCCTGAATATCCATTTTGTACCAATAGCTCTCTTACCTTTAGGCAAATCCACTAGTATCTAAACCTTTTGTAGTTTAAACTGTATCACTTAGAGCTTTCTCAATTCTTTTTGGTCCTTCTTAGGATAGGAAACAAGCAAACAGACAAATATGAAGGTCTTCATGAGTTTTCCCTTCATAAACAGCACTAATGAACCCATGTTTATTTGTATTCTTTGTCATTCCCCTTGTATGTACAACAGATTGTATATCACCAATTACATGATCAAGTGAATGATCTTTATGGATTCTTGTATTTGGAGAAGTAGGAACTTGATATGAGGTAGTAAGGTTGCTCATATCTATTTCTGTTTCATCACCAAATAAATCAGCATGTGTGGCTTCAAGTGTAGCACTTCTTCCCAAAGAAAACATGTTAGATACATTTTGAGAGCGATTTGACCTTGTAGTAATAACCGTTGGACTAACAGTATTAATATTTAGACTACCAGTTTTAAAATTTTCACTAGCAGTATTAATACTTAGCCTAGTAGTATTAATATTTGGAGTACTGCTCTCAGGTTGCTCTTGATCACTAAATCCACTTGCTTTACTTACACTTTCATCATCCTTCTTTTCAGCATTACTAGAATGTTGTGGTTCATCATCACTAGAATTCTTTGAAGAAGAATCAAACATTGAACCATTTTTCCACAGTGGCATCACAATGTAGTCCTAGCTAAATTCAATCTCCTTGCTAGTGTGACCTGCACCATTACTTTCTTCTGAACCTGCAAAATCATTAGAGTTTGTACCTACAACAACAATTTTATTAGACTATCAATATCAAACAACCACTTTGGACCATCACCTGTAACAATAGGTTTATTCTCCAATAACCTAATGTGCAAG
>BQNB010137323.1:0-17870 GCA_026074375.1 Tanacetum coccineum
TGGTCACGGGAAAGTTGGAAGGAATTATAGTGAATCGAATTTGAAATTTGATCATACTTTTCTTGTGTAAGCTTTTGAAAGGTATCTTGACCTATCTAAGTGAAGTGAGATTTAAGGTACTCGTTGAGTAGGATTTATTGGGAAAAAGTTTAAGGCAAATAATGATGAGGTTTAGACAATGAAACGGTCTTCCTAGAAAGGTAGAGCCTGAAGTGTTTGACCAAGTAAGGTTTACTTGGGGATTTTGAGTGAGTGTTGGTAAAAGAACCGTAGACGTTCTTGAGAAAGTAGAGTGTGAGTCGTATTGTGTAGGACACATACCCTGTAGGGTTAGTCCCGTTGGTTGAATAACCAAAAATTTTGGCAGTGCCAAATATGATAAAATAGTTGTGACCTAAGTTGTAAGAAATTGTGAAACTAAGGAGATAGTAGGAAAAACTATCATGATTTTGTGAACGGCCGTAGATTAACCATGAGAAAGTGTAGGAATTGGACTGTGGAAAAACTTAGTCTTTAAAGGAATCGGAAGAAACCTTGCTTAAAAAGACTAAACCCTAGTGATCTAATGTGATACGTCGAGGAATGGAATTTCCTGTCGATGTTGTGATTCGATGATTTGAGTTGAATTTCAGGGTGAAATTCCTTTAAGGGGGTTAGACTGTGATAACCGGTAACTTGTCCAGGGTTAAGTATTATAAAATATTGTAATTTTGTATTTTGAAGTCTTTCGACCTTGTCAGTTTTCCCGATGAAAGCTGAAAAGTTGACTTCAGTTGACCATTTTGCGTAAAACAGTTACGGTTTAACCGGGATTGTTGAAGGAGTCTTGAATTTTAGGAGAGAATCACCTTTGGTTGGTATTTTAAATAATTCCGGGAAGCTTTCCCGTGATCCCTGAAAAATCGTCACGCAGCGCGTACCGGCACGACAATTTTATTGGGAATACGTTTAAGTGATTCGAAAGTGTGTAATGAGCTTATTTATTTAATAAATTCATGATTTTGGAAACGTTGGTTTAGAACGTAAATCGTTGGTGTGTGATTTGAAAGTTTTTAGAAAAACGGTCATTTTCGTGAAATTCGGCAAAAAGACTGTAACGGTCGTTAAAGTGTAAATTCTGAATAAGTCAATTTTGACAAAGCTTATTTTGGGAATTAAAATGTTTTCACACTTGTGAGGATGGTTCGGTTGAGTTTAAACAAAAAATCGTGTTTTTGGTCCTGACCCGACCGGCAGCGTCTAAATAGAATTTTTGTAGCAGATTAAAGTGATATGTATCGTATAAATAACCTAGATTAATATTAATTAAACTTGGGTAACATTTTAAATCATCAAACTTTGAGCTTTTAAGTGATCCCGACACAAAAAGAAGCCGAGACCCTCCTAGGATCCCAATCGGATGAGATAGGCCATGGGGGGCAAGATGGCTATTTTCTAGCAACATTGTCTCAACCTAGTACTCATATATTCTCCCACTACCTCAAACCACTATTCATTCATTCATTTTGAAATCAAACATAAAAAAATCTCTCCCTTCTCTCTCTCTCTCTCACTCTCTCTATTTCGGACGAACAACACCAAGGGGCAAGAAACATTTGATTTTTGAAGATTACCAAGACACGGGGTTAAAAGATCGATAGTGGGTTGATATTAGATAGACGCGGGTTATAGAAAAAGGTTTTTGGGTCTTTCTCTTGCGTCAAAATCGAACCAAACTCGCCAAAGTTGTAAGTTTTCTAAATTTGATTTTAAATTGTACTTCTATGCTTATTATGGTGTCTTAATACTAGTTGTACAAGTTGATCGTCGTAAAAAATCAATTCTTGAAAGCAAAAAGTGTATAAAAAGGGGTGTTTGGTTGCGTCGAACTCGAACAAAAGGAACAAGGGTCGAAAGTTTGAATATTTTGGTTGTGGTGGTATTTTTATAATTTTGTCAAAGTACTTTTTGGGCTTATTTTGAAAGATGCTTAAAAATAAGCATAGTTTGAGCTTATTTGATTGTTGGGCTTTGGTTGGTTTCGGCAAAAGAAAGAAAAGAAGAGAAAAATATTAGGCTTGGCCCATTTGATTGTTTCGGCTTATAGGCTTATAGCTTATTTGATTTCGAGTTTATTTAGCTTCGGCTTATTTGAGTTTAGCTTATTTTTTTGGTTTCGAGCTTTATATAGAAAGAGGCTTTAATGTTTTGACATTATTTTGATTATGGCTTTCTAGTTCGCTTATGCTTATTTGGTTTCGCTTATTAGTGTTTCGACCTTATATTCAAATTTGTTATATAGTTTTGTCTGTTGTTGGCTAATATCCGTATAATAGTTTTAAGCTTATATTTTTGGACTTATATTATTGGCTTCAGGGCTTAAAAAAATAAGAACGGATTAGGAAAACTTAGAAAAACATGTTTTTGGACTTCTATTGGCCTTAAGTCCAATAAGCTAAGAAACTAGTGGTTTTAAGTACATTTTAAGTGGATTTTTAAAAGTGAAACATGTTTCATGTCAATATTGAAGGTCGATGGAGGAAATGCGTTTTGTTAAAGTATTTTGAGATATAGAATTTGGCGTTTAGTCGAAGGATTTGATGAGAATTGAGAAAAGTATTTGGACTTCGGAATTTGGGAAAAAGTGATAGAATTGAGATTTTAAAATCTTGGGAAATATTATATAAACGAACGGGTCATGCCAAAATTTTGTAAAAATCTCACACTTAAGAAATTTTATTTTGTGAAAACATATTTTGTGGTCGATTCGGATAGAGATCAAGCGTTATTTTTTTATAAACTTTAAGTGTCGAGGAAATTTTTTTCAAGTCAGCGTGTGGATTATGTTAAAATGACAAGGTTTTATAATTACCCTTTTAGCCGATAAAGAGACGAAAATAATATATTATTATTTTATTATTATAAATATATTTAAGTATATGTATACTTTAACATTGCGGAGATGTTTATCCGTTAATTTTTGATCTTCGAACTCCCACTTATTTCTTGTCAAATTTTCTTGGATTGTTTGATCGTTTGTCCCGTTTCAATGGTGATCGATGTTTTGGATAATTGATGTTGATGTCATACTTAGTGTAGGTCCTTATAAACAGGATCTGAATGAGCCTTGATAGTCCTTTGAATAAATCCAAAGATACTAAGAGAGACAATAACATGAATATATATATTGACGCGGAATATCAATATTAGAACCAAGATGAACAAGAAAACGAATAACTAAACTTACTTGCAATACTATATACTAATTTATTTTTGATTGTGAATACTCAATCAACTCATTTGGTTAACAATACTATTCTATTTCCTTTATAGACTTAAGGAACACCTAAACGCGTTAAGAGATAATACCTTATTCTCCTCCTAGATATAACGCTAATTGATAACTATTACTAAAAATTACAACAGAACTAGAGTCTGGTTCAAACAATATAACTTTAATACGCCAGTCTTAAGTTAATGCTGGGCAGACTTAACTTGCTCATACAACTTAACTTCTATACTAACAGTACTAACTATTTTTCATCAGTACTAACTTATAACTAACGAGACTTAACTTTAAATACTAACATTACAAGTCTGTTTACAATATTTTTCCTAACAACCTCCCTAACTAGAATATTCATTCATGAACTTCAAGTATCTTCAGACATTCTTGAATCTTTAACTGCTTTCAGCATCACCTTGGCTTTAGAGGATTATCTTGAACTTCTGTCTTCAAAATAATAACTTTAGTCTTCAAATCTGACGAGCAACTAGTCTTTTATAGCACTCCAATATTGACTGCAACAAAAAAATAGTTTTTGGCAAACTACCAAAGCCATAAACGATTTGTTTTGTCTTATACCATAGCGTTTCATATGGACCAAGTCAATGTTTAGGTTTGTAAAACCATTGTACATTGATAACCATATGATTTTGAGCAAATCATACAGCTATAAACATATAACTCTTACCAGCTACCGTTTAGAGTTTGGGTTTGATAATTGGGTTTGATTGTTGGCTATTGGTAGGTTTGGATGGAATGTATTGGGGTTGAGTTATTGGCTTTGTGGTTGGTGCCATTTGTTGGAGAGATCTTGGTGGGGAATTGGGTTGGGGGGTTGGTTTGATGTTTAGGGTTTGGGATATGGAGATGAGCAAATTAGGGTTATTAGTTTGGGTTTGGGTGAAATTGATTTAATTAGATGTCGTGGGTTGTCGGTTTGATGGGTTGGGGGGGTTCGCATTGTAGTGGGTTGCTGGGGGGTGTTAGCCGTTTGAGTGTTGTGGCTCGGAGTAGTCATGCTTCATTATAAATACTATGGTGCCTTGAATACCATAACAATATTTGTAAATTGTCCTACCATGTAATATGATATGCAAGTCTTTAAACCATAAGCCATAATCTTATAGACTAGTTACGGTTTTTCCACACCTTTACCACAAGCCTAAACATTGTGGCTAGCCAACTCTTCACCTAGACAGATAGGTGAGTTGAAGACCATACAACTTATTTGCAAGTTGTCACCATAGAACGGATTAGAGAGTCTTTACCAGACCGTTGCTCTTGGACTAGTCTAGTTCTTATGTGGTTTAGCCATTGTGAACTGATAACCATTTGTTATGTTAGTGCATAGCACCTTCACCAAGTGTTTATCCATCTCAACTTCCTATCCTAGGTTTTCAAGATTTCAACACCTACAAATTTCACTACTTTCAAAGCTTGCTGTTTTTTTTTTCCATCATTTCAACAATCTATAAAACAATCTTCACTCATCTCCCATGCCAAAAGCTTCATTTTCAACATTGTTTTACATACCTCAGCAGAAATGGATTCATTTTCTCTCAGACAAATATAAACATCATGTATTCCTAAGTTTAAAACAATGTACCCACAGGTATCATAATACTCCAACTTATAATCTTTGAATGTCTATCCTCACTCCATATAGAATCGTGCTAAGAGGTTTCCTTCAAACAATAATTCGTAAAACATTCCAAAATCCCTTCTCTAACTTATCCTCAGGCCCATCCACCCCATATCTATTCATTACTATCCTGTACAACTCAGTAAGGTCATCTCTAGATATAGACTTTAACATAGCACCAAAATTAATGTATACTATGTCTGTTCCATCTTCCCTAACAATTTGGTATACTCCTTTTTCTCCTTGTTTAATAATCTTATAGGTAGCTACACTAGGTGTTTTCATAGCTACAGGAACAGGATTAATAGGAGTTTCAGTACCTGTGTTAGTCTCTTCTTGCTCATCAACCTTATCTGAATCTTCAGAATCATTTTCATCAACATTTGTATTCATACCTTTCCTTGCCATTTGCTTTCTTCTCTTTCCAGACTTCTTTGTTGATTCATCCTCCTTTGATTCATCATCTTTATCTTCTTTCAGTCTTTTTGGAGTCTTTGTTTGAAGCTCTTCACCAAATCTTTTCAAGCTAGCTTTAGTGGCTTCAAAACTTATTGGAGCAAAGGACTCAATCTGTTTTACAAGCTTGTCAAACTCTTCCTTGACTTCTGCAAAACTCAATTTCTTCAGCTGATTTATCTTCCATGACCCTTGATTCTTTAAGTAGTTCATCATGTAAGTTTTCAGCTGTGATTGGGTCATGGGCTTGTTCCTTTTAGCTTTGGCTCTTTCTTCAGCAAACAACTTCTTTCTTTGATTTACAAGATCCACCATTCTCTTTGGCAAAGTTCTTCTTTCTCCTTGAAGTTCACTTCCAAGCATGCTCTTTGACAACTCTGCATTAGCTTCAAGTTTTGCTCTAATCAAATCCCAGTCTTCATTTGTATAATACTGAGCCTCAAACTGTACTTGAGCTTTTCTTTTCTTCTGTTGCTCAGTCAGCTCCTCTTCTTCTGCAATTCTTTGTGCTAGAAGAGCATCCAAATGAATTTGCTTAGCCTCCTCTTCTTTTTGTAAGGAATCCAACCTGATTGCTTCTGCAAGACTAGCTTCTTCTTGTAAGATTGTTCTTAGACATCATTGGAGTTTCCTCACTCGAGCATAGGAGCTTTCCCTTCTCTTTGTCCTTTATTTTCACCAGCAGTACTACCTTGCTCAATAACAGTATTAAGTTCAATACTACCAGTATTAACTTTACTAGCAGTATTAACTTCAATACTAGCAGCATTAATCTCACCAGCAGTATTAATCTTTTCAGCAACATCTTCTTGAAAGTCCAAGCTTGAGACTACTTTCTTACCTTTAGTCTCTTTTCTTCTCTTTGTAACTCCCTTGCCTATTGTCAATGGACCTGACTTTAAAGAGGCAACCTTTGAGAGAGTTTTGGCTGCTTCAAGAGTGTTTGGGCTTAATGATCATTCCATTGTTCCTCCCCGAAGCATGTGCCTTTGTTTTTGGAAGGTGTAAAACCATCCCTGTATTGAAGAATCTGAGGATCAGCTTGACTTTTCCTCCCTTGAGCCTCAGGTTCTTCATCCTCTGATTCTGTTAAAACTAAATTCCTCCTCTTATAGAAACTTCATTCCACATCTTTTCACCTCTTAACTAGCCTTTAATCCACTATTGGCATTCCCCCAATGGTGTTAGCTTGGTTTGTTTGAGATCCAATTCCAGGCTATCAATTCTTGAAATCAACTTGGGAATTGTGTGAAGCAAATCATCCATAGGCATGCGACTTGGAGCCTGTTCTTGTGAGGGTGAGAAGTGATGGTGAACAGGAGAGTGCTCCTCATAGATGTACTCATCTGTTGTAGGTTCAGTCTCAGGTGGTGGTGGTGGTGGTGATGTAGGTGGTGGTGTTGTGTTTGTAATAGATGGTGGTAGTAGGTATTGGTATTGGTGGTGGGTTGGTATGGAATAGGAGGAAGGTGGAGATGTAGATTTTGGGAAGGTTGTGTGTTGGTGGATTGTTGAGATGACCTTGAGCATGCATTGTCTGTCCTTCTGATTAGGGTTAGAAGCAACAAGCAACATAGAAGGCAATAAAGGTCTTGGTGCCCCTTGAAAACCCCTTTTCATATTCCCAAATATCTTTTTGGTCAAGCTCACAGCTAGATAAGGGTGCTTATTTTCTGTTTGAATATTTAAAATCATTTGGCAAAACGGGGGACACATCAAAAACTTTCCTTGCTCTTCAAATATTTGCCACCATTCCTCAAAATGAGTTTGAAAAATTATAAACTCTACAGTGGATAGACAGGATCAAAAGCAGGAGCAATCTTCTACCAAAATTGATCCCATCCACCACTTTTAGAGCTTATACAGTGTAAAAGATGGTGGACTAAGTATCGCCATTGGGGTGTAAAGAAACTTTTCCAAAAGGTAAAAGTTCCATCAGTAGGATACCCTATTTGCCCCATACCCTCAAAAATGTCAACATTAGGCAACATGGTAATTCCTGTGGCGTCATCTAATTGTAGGGAATCCCTAATTGACGCCTCGGAAATTGTGTACCTGATGGTATCAATAGTTGCAATAATTTCTAAGGACCCATCAGCTCTAGTATGTGCGATAGCACTCTGCCAAAATTGTTTCACTAGAGAATCATAAATAATTAGATTTGCAGTTAAAGCATACCTAAGGTTGGAACCTTGAAGAAAATCCACTATTTCAGCAAATTCGGCACTCTCATTAGGCTTGCGCAAAAACCCCACTTGGTTGTGTTTGTCACAATATTTTATTGACCATTGACAAACCGTATTAAAGTACTTGGGTTTTTATATTGAATGAAATTGTAGGATGCTGGTAGCAAACGCCTTGACTATTTTCTTTAGAAAGGAAATATTTTAACATTGTCAAAAAGAAAAAGATATAGCAATAAAAGAAAAGAATGAAAGGAAATCTAAACTTTATCTATATATAGCTACTCAGTGGGTCGATATATTCGCCGTAAAAAAATCTCTAACGTTTATATTTTAAATTAAACAGTAAGCAACAGAAAAAGTCGAATTTTTCAACGCAACCAGCATTAACAAGAAACCTACCAGTATTAACAATTTATACAACCTAGACTTAATTTGAGTCAAACAGAGTTACTTATAAGTCACCCTATTAACTCTTTTCAACAGAATAAGTGTGTATTAAAAAATGGTAAATTTGTTTAACAACCTTGGCAACCCCTTTCTTTCATCCATGCAAAGCCTGCAAATGTAGTCTAAAACAAAGAAAACCAAATTGCAGAAATTGTATAAAACAGAATTAATGAAAACTAACTACCCGAATTAACTCTACTTTAACTACCAGAAATTAATTAAACATAACTACCCGAATTATTCTACTTAACTACCAGTATTAAAGATGACTGTAGCTACCAAAAATAACAAACTTATTATAACGAATCCTCCCCTTTAAATGTTGCTATGGGTATGATCATAAACCAATGCTAAACCAACTAAGTACAATTAAACCGTGCCATCAAATGGTTTTGGTCAGTCAAAGTCAGCTACATTTAAGTCTGTGTGAATCTTCTCCACAATATCATATAGCTTCTTCTCATAACAATCTTCTGAAGAAAAAGTGGTGACGAATCTCAATGTGTTGGTCTTATAATGATAGACAGGGTTCTACACAATGTCAGATTGTGCTTTCATTATCCAATGTGGATTTTGTATTCATGAAGTTGAAACCATAGTCCAACTATTGATTTTGAACCCACAACACTTGTCCACACAATTTGCAGCAGCTTACATATTCAGCTTCAGTTGTTGTAAGTGGCTAAAACAATGTCTGTTTCTTTACATTTCCATGAGAAAATCTTTGAGCCAAAAATTGACAACACCTGGTTGTGGATTTCCTTCAAGGTTGGAACCACCATAGTCACTATCAAGAAAGCTTCCCAATGAAGGGGTAGTCCCTAGGATACCATAATCCAATTTTGGCTTGCCCTTGAGATACTTGAAGATTCTCTTGACAGCATTGGATGAGAAGTCTTTGGAGTTACCTGAAAACGTGAACAAACACATACTGCATACATAATATCATGTCTAGAGGCAGTTAAGTACATGAGGGAACCTTCATAGATCTGTACAAAGGTAACATCTACATCAAAAGCTTCCGCATCCTATGTCAAAGGGCAACTTGGTCTCCATGGGTGGATGGCTGCTATTGAACATTCACAAGGTCAAATTTCTTAAGTATCTCAGCCTACATACTTGTCTTTGAAGAATATGAAGATGGCCTCCCTTTGGCCCTTGTTCATGGTTTGACTTGTAGACCTAAGAAGAAGGTAATGTTCACACCAAGAAACTCATTTGAATCTGCTTTTGCATCAAAGCTTCAAACTCATCACACCAAGACTTTTTGTAGACCCAAAATGATATCATCCAATCAACATACACGTTTTAACCATCGATGGATATCCTTTTGTTTTCTTCTAATGAATAAAGTCTTGGTCAATGGTGCCCTCTTGTAGTCTATGCTTCTCTAAAATGTTGACAAAGTATCATACCAAGCTCTATGGGGCTTGGTGCAATCCATACAAAGCTGTTACCACCTTATAGACCCTTTGTAGGATGATCAGGATTCACAAAATACAACCAGGAGTTGTAGACATAACCTCTTCATCAATAGTGCCATTACAAAAAGCACTTTTAACATCCATTTGATAGACTATGTATCACCATAAATGAGGCATAAGCTAAAACACAACCTATAGCTTCAATTCTTGCTACAGGAGCTCGAAAACTCATCATAGTCAATCCCATCTTCTTGTCTATGAACCTTGAGCTACTCCAAATGCTTGTTATCCCTTCTTCTTGCCTATGACCTTGAGCTACCAGCCTTGCTTTGTTTCTGACAACTACTCCCCTCTCATCCTTCTTGTTCCTGTATACCCATTTAGTACCTATCACCTTAGCACCATTGGGTAAATCAACCAAGACCCATACTTGTTGAAGCTTGAACTGCAACAGTTCTTCCTGCATAGCTTCAACCCAGCTTTCATCTTCAAGGGCTTCTGAGACTTTCCTTGGTTCAGATTGAGATAAAAAGCAAGCAAAAAGACAATGTTGTTGATCTTTATGATTGCTTCTTTGCTGTGCTTGTATGTAGCTCACTAGAGCATGAGCTTCAGTGATCTTCTTGAGAGAGCTTCTAGTCTGAACAGGTGTATTGGGATCTCCAAGGATTTGACTTTGAGGATGAGCATTGTGAATCCTCAGAGTGTGGTTTGTACTGACATCTACCTCATCTGGTAGATTGTTGAAATCAGTAATAATCCCATCATCATCATAAGAAGCCTTTTCAAAGATACCTTCACTTGATTTATCATAAATCCTTATTTCAGGCATCTCATCATCATCTGCATCAGAGAAGACCTCTTCTTCATGATCAGCACTAGGAGAGATAGCTTCAATATTGCCAGGAGTAACTTCCTCAAAACCAGTATTAAGATTATCACTACCAGTATTAACAGGATTAGTACTGGTAGGTGCTGTTGCAGGTACTGGTCCTAAGTGCTTCAAAGCAAGAGCATCCAGCTCTTTTCTAAAGGTCATAATGTCATCAGCAGACTTGGATATTGGTGTAGAAGATGGCTGCCTTGGGGAGTGAGTCTTTTTTGTAGCAATCTTTTCAGAAACAGCTGCTTTTCTAGTTGCTTCAGTTAGAGATGTAGAAGAAACCACCATCAGGTCTGCAGCCTCCTCAGTCTGCACATCAATATCAATGACCTCTTTTGAACCTGCAGGGTTAGCTTGATTTTGCAAAGAGACAGGTATATAGTTCATAGAGTCTGTAAGATAGTCTAAGTCAAACATCCACCTATGGCCTATTCCCTGTACATTGGGTTTTTCCTCAAGAAAGTTGACATGAAGGTTTACTTCAACTCTTTTGGTTACTAAATTATAAACCCTAAAGGCTTTACTGTTGACAGAATAGCCAACAAGAAAACCCTCATCAGATTTTTCATCAAACTTTCCTAGTTGACTAAGAGTATTGAGAATGGTAACATGGCACCCAAATGGTCTTATGTAGCTAAGGATTGGTTTGTGACCAAACAAAAGCTCATAAGGAGTTTTGTTCTGAGGCTTGGTCACTCTTACCCTGTTGAAGGTATAGCAAGCAGTATTGACTGCTTCTGCCCAAAAAGTGGTAGGTAAGTGTGAGTCAGCTAGCATAGTTCTAGCAGCCTCTATAAGGGTCCTATTCATTCTCTCAGCAACCCCATTTTGCTGAGGGGTTCTTGCATTACTAAATTCCTGTTTTATACCCTTTTCCCCATAAAACTCTAGCATAACCCTGTTTTTAAACTCTATCCCATTATCTGATCTAATGATTTTTACTTGTTGATTAAGTTGGTTTTCTATCTGTCTTATGAAAGTCTTAAGGATGCCACTAGTCTCATCCTTTTTGGCTAGAAAGAAAAACCTTGAACAGTCATCAGTAATCACTAGACAGTAACTTGCATGGTTGATACTCCTTACAGAAGTAGGTCCAAATAAATCCATATGCAAGGTGTGTAATGGGTGGGTCACATATCTGTCAATCTTTGCCTTACAGGAGGCCTTGTGTTGCTTTCCTTTCTGACAAGCAACACAAGTGTGGTCATTTTTGAAACTCTTGGAAGGTAAGCCTCTAACTAGATTTCCCTTCACAAGTTTATTTAAGTTTTTGAAATTAAGATGACCTAACCTCTTGTGCCATAATTTAGCTTCATTAGATGATGCTTTTGCTAATAAACAGGTGTAGCCTTTTGAAGAATCAACTTTTTTCATATCAAAAGTATACATATTGTGTTGCCTAGGAACTTTAAGAAGAACTTGATTTTCATCAGGCATCTTGAAGTCAGAGGACACCACAAAACATTCTTTTTCAGTAAAAAGTACATTTAGCTTTTTATCCACATATCTGAGATCTGGAGAAACAGATTAAAATGTCCAAGTTCCTTCACAAAAGCCACATCATCAAAAACTAAATTTCCTAATCTAATTGTACCTTTTCCACTGATACTACCTTTACTTCCTCCAAAAGTAACAGATCCCTCTTTGGATAATTCTTGGTAATCTTCAAGATGGGCCCTGTTACCAGTCATGTGCCCAGAACATCCACTATAAAAAAAAAAAAATACCTCTATGCTCCATATGCTTTAGTGGATGATCCTGCACATTCAAAAGAGTGGGTTTCTCTTTAGGGACCCAAGGCCTTCCCAGGCTTGGGTCTGCCTTGTGGACCTCTTAGAATACATTATTATTTGAATTCAAGTGTGGGTCCACTATTGGTATTGGAGTGTGTATTACTTTTCTCCAAACAACATAACCTGCTGAGGGACTTAACAGCAGTGCCTTTTTTTGCCCTTAACAGCATATTTATTTGACTTGTGTGCTTGTATTCTTGAAAAAGGTCTTATTTATAGGTGAATGTGTTTGAGAACATTTCTTTGGGACTTTTATGATTTACCTGAGAAAGTTTAGGGATGTGTTTTGGTTTTGAAGTCTGGTTTGATACTGGTCTATTTACTCTAGCAGTATTAACATGCACACTACCAGAATTAACATTTTGCTTGCTAGTATTAAATCTAGAAATACAGACTTAATTTGAGTGTCAGCTGAACAAACTAGTACTACAGTTCCGATGACCTGTAATTAACATTTACTCGACCAGTTTTAGTGTTTTTGCTAGCAGTACTAACGGGTTTGGGTCTATGTATTTAGTTGTTAGGGTCTGGGGAGTGAACTGATTTGGCTTTATTCACCCTGTTAGTGTTAGTCCTCAGGCCGGTTTTCTTGTGGCTTGCCGAGCATCAGCATGAAACCACCCTTTGGCTCTTACAGAGCTAGCTTCCCTTGCATCTTCTTCTCATAATAGTCACAGTCTTAATCAAAGTGGTGACTAAAGACTTCCACACACAAAACAGGTTTTTCTTTCCTAATGAATTATTCCTGCACCTAATTCCCTTTCCATTCATTGATTCCAATTCTGTCTGTTATTTGAAGGAATAGGTGAGGGAGTCACTGGTGTCCTAATTGGTTGCCTAGGAGTTTTTACATGCTGTGCACAACTAGGGACAACTGTCTGTTTGGGTTTAGACACTTGTGGTTGAGTCTTTTGGGTGGCAATGGTAACCTGCTCAATAGAAGGTATAGGGATATGGTCATGGATAGGGTCATCATTGACTGAATGGTCAGATACAGACTAGCTCCCCATCACTGTCATTGGTATGGACAGGTTGGGTAAACAGTGGAACTGGCATAAGACACAGAGGACTAGGAGATTGAGGTTGAGGTACCATATTTACAATACTCCTACAGAGAGCATCTATTTGTCCTCCTGTTTCCCTACGGGTATAATCACCACTTAGAGGGATGGGGTCACCTTTATACTCTACCTGTTTAAAATCTGCTGTTATAGTGGGATGTCATAATATCCTGCATTGTTTTTTTCCCTAAGAGCAAAAATACTCTACTGATCTCTTCTCATATCCTAGGACCTCCAGATTTTGATTGTATGCATATCCTAAACTATTTTTAACAGTTGAGCTATCCCACACTCAATTAGCTTCAAAGATTTTTAGAGATGAAAACTAAGATATCAACAATTTTTTGTAAAGCATCTTTGTCCCTTGATCAGCTTTCATTCCTATTCTTCTTTACTTTTTTAGCTTTTCATTCTTTGTCAAAAATTTGATTAGCTTGAAATTTAATTTTTCAGTTTAAGGAAGATTTGCTGTTTGTGGGATGGCTCTACAGCTGAGATTCTAATTTCTTAACAGCTAGCCTTATGGGCAGTTAAGGCAGTTCCTGGTCACCCAAATACGGATTAAGTCATCATAACTTAGCTGAAGTGCATTATATGAATTCTTAAACATAATTTTTAGGCCATGGATACCTCATTATTCACAGTGAAAGCCATTAGAGCATGATTGTGTTCTCTATCTGCAGTCTGCCTTCCCAAATTGATCTGACCTCTCATCACTATGGTCTCAAGGCGTCTCTTTTCAGTTCGCACTGGCTTGAATCTGACCTCTTATACCTACTTCCTGCTGATACCTTCACTTTGAACTTTAACTTGCACTCCCTGGCCCAAAATGCCACCAGTTTTGTGGCAATTGTAAAAAAATTCGACTTGTTCTCTTATAAAATGGCCACAAGCATTTTTCATTCACTCTTGGCCGTCTGGCTGTCTTCTTGTAGAACTTCTTAATCTTTATAGGCAGTCATAGCATCTGCCATTTTATATCCATTTCTTCAGATCCAGATCATCAATTTGATCTAGGTCTTCATGTAATCAAATCCCACATCATCACATTTGTGGCCCTAGAAAAAGAATGGATAACTTCATCGGAAGACCAGGGTAGCAGTTTGTTGATGCTATGGAAGTGGAAGTGGTATAAGAAACTATAACTTCCAGAGTTGTGGCTTGGCTTATGCTTGCTGGTAGAGGCTTTGGCTTGTGATAGAAAAGCCTCATTATCAGAATGTAAGGGAAGACGATGATGTTCTTTTGGATGTCCTTGTTCAAAGACATCCGATTATTGTTCTAATCATCTATGGACAGTGTGTCCAATATTCCTTCTTCGTTCTCATTGTCATGGCTTATAGACTGTCCCACGCGAGAGGAAGTGACCTCAATAACATGTGATTTTGCGTCTTTCATCTGAAAACCAGCACCAAGGGCATCCACTGTGATGAAGTTTTTGGAACCTATCATACCCGTTTCTCTAAGTTTCCTTAGACGGATAGTAAATGCCTCAAACTGTTGTTTCAAAACTGTTTTTGGCATTTTTGTCTTGGAGGTTCGCTTACCACCAAAACCGTGTCTTGATGGCTGCCCAGATCTCTTTGGCTCATCCATGCCATGGAAAACGTTGAGATTGATTCTTTTGGAACAGCCATTAGCAGTAGTGTTCTAGCTTTTCCTTTCTTCTCATCAGCAAACTGTTCTTCTGTGTGGCTGGAGGAAGAACCCTGTATACACCATCCTTACCTTTGGTGACTCGCTTCTTTGAGTTCCCATTCTGATCACTTTCCAGACCTCATTATCTATATACTCAAGATAATGTTCCATCTCCATCGGCCCACGTATCATAATCATCTTTTTGGAGGACGGGCAGTTTAATGTTTGAAAGTGTATTTGTGGTGATTATTTGTGGTGGTTTAGCAGGAGCATCTCCTTTGTTGGTTGCTGGTACAGATCCATCCAAAGATGCATCATCATGAAGAGAAAGTTCCTCATCATCATGAAGAGAAAAATTATCGTTTGCAGGATGAGACATGATTATTTGATTTGGTGGAATAAAAGGTTTTGATCTTTGTTCAATCTTGTGCAAAGTCCCTTTAGTGGCTCTGATACACTTGTAGGTCCTAATAACAGATCTGAATAGACTTGAATGACGTATAATCCTTTGAATAATACAAAGATACTTTAAGAGACAATGACTGGGAATATAAATATTTTGACTGCGGGATTATCAACACTGTATACCAAGAGAACTCAAGAACAAATACTAAAATTGCTATTATATTACTATTTGATTGTGAATACTCAATCAATTTTTCTCTATTTACAATACTATTCTATGTCCTTTTATTAGCTTAAGGAACCCTAACGCGTTAAGAGATAAATACTTTTCTCTTCCTAAATCAATAATACGCTGTAAGTCTGGAAAAACTATTACTAATATTACACAGATTAAATGTCTGACCAAGCAATATTAACTTTAATAACTGCCAGACTTAAGTTAATGCTAGCAGACTTAACTTGCTTACCAGATCTTAACTTTATACTATTAGTCTACTATTCAGCTATCAGTACTAATTATAACTAACAGACTTAACTTTAATACTAACAGTATTAAGTCTGTTTACAATATTTTCCTAACAATAACTAAAAATCTTAACAAATAAGCAATTATCAAACTTAAAAATACACAGATTTAAAGAAGAAAACATTGGGACCAACCTTAAAAATAAATTTTTACTTAAAAAAACTTTTTAAAACAGCTTAAAAACAACTTAGACAGAAAGGCTTGACAAAGTTGCTTAGTACCCTAAACCAATAAAATCACCTATTTGACCCGTTTTGAGTCCTTGACCCAAACACTCCTTTAAAAAGATTTTTAACATTTTTAAGATATAAAAACTGTTTTAAGCTAAGTTTTTTTAAATACCAGATTAAAATTAAGATGACTAAGCATAACTAAGCAAGGTTCACAGGGAAATAGCACTTGATATAAGGAATTCACAACTAAGAAGATTTGTAAGCTAATGACAGCCTTTATAAGAAAAAACTTTAAAAAACTGAACATTTTTCAGTAAGATAAACAAAAATTACAAGGTTTGGAATTTAAAAGACAATAAGGAATAATACAAAATAAGCTGGAAAAATAACTAAAATAAATTACTCCTACTCCTAGTTGTCCCTCTCTTATGTGTGCTTCTTCAATATATAGGAGCTGGTTGTATTTCTTGTGTAAGAGAATGACTTCCCAAAAACCCTCTTGTGCTTCTTTCCCTTAAATCCCATCCTTTGATTTGATCTTGGAGCCCAAGCCTATTGATCCTGACCATTGAATAGCTTTTGGCGCCCAATATGTAAAGTTGGATTGCCAACATGGCAATCGTAACAAGCCATGTGAGGTGGGGGTTGTTTGTTTGTGGGGTTCATTTTGACGGGTAAACATGTGAGGTTGAGGGTTTTGGGTGTAGCGGGAGAGGGATAGTGGACAAGGTGAGAGTGACAGGGGTTTTGGCGGGTTAAAAGGGTTTGATATGGGGTGCAGGGTATAAGTTTTAAGTTTTGACAAATTTGGCCCTTCTGTTTGATAAGTGGTATTGCAATTTTAGTCCTTGTGGTGTTATAATTTTTGAGGACTTGGCAGGTTAAGCCCTTCATTTTATATGGTGTTGTTGCAAAGTTAGTCCTTTTGGACTAACGGTGTTAAGGTGAAAAGAGTTTTATGGGCTAACGGTGTTATGGGGTGATTGGGCCTCATATTGGCAGTTTGGGCCACGTTTATCTTAAAAGGATTTTGGGCTTATTTGGCTTATAAGGCTTATAAGTCTTGGTGAAAATACCTTAATGGGCTGACCTGATCCATTAGATTGGTACGGGTGGGCCCATTAATTATTTCTTCGATATCGGCTTGGCTTTGACTTTGACTGGGTTGACTTTTTGGTTGATTTTGACTTTCTTATTTTGGCTTTTCACGCTCTTCACATTCCCATGCTCAGTTTTATCGTTTTTGGCTTCGTTTTTCGTCCTTTTGTCGGATATACGTTTCCTACATAATATAAATGAAAACATACAAATACAATGTATTTTTGGTACATTTTTGGTCATTTAAGTCCGGTTTTAAAGGTCAAAGGTATGTGTAATTAAACACATACCAAAATCCCCCATACTAAAATATTGTCGTGTCCATACTAAACATTGTGCCGTAGGGTTCCTTTTATACACCAAGGAAACCCTAATGGGCTTTACAAACGTGTGAAAGAATAATGCATATCCTTTCCTAAGATATCTCCTAAAATATCTCTAAGATAACTATTATCACTATTATGTTACATAAACAGACTTAACTAGACAAGATCAGTACTAACTATAGTACTGTCAGACTTAACTTAGTACTGGCAGACTTAACTATGTCTACCAGACTTAACTCTATAACTACCAAACTTAAGTCTGTTTACAATAATTCCTAACACACTTTAATCTTAAAATGCCTAAAAAGATAAATCCATCGTCCTTGACTTTTTACTTGTCCCAAACCAAGCTTAAAAACGAAATCACCGTTAAATACAAGTTAAGATGTTAACACTACTCATATTTGTAAGTTGTGAAACTTTTCACTCCCGACAATTATTATATCTTAGGTGAATGTGCTATTTTGAATTTCAACCATGGATCAACGTTTTGCAAAATTTCTATGCTTCACGTTCCACCTGAGAATAATGAGTTTGAAGGCGAGAT
>BQNB010137324.1:1669-14987 GCA_026074375.1 Tanacetum coccineum
CATATGACACAGACATGCCGGAACATGATCACGACGAACTCCTAGACAGAATACGTTTTCACGTATGATCTCGACCTAAGAACTCATATAATGTTGACTTTCACTATTTAAAATTTCGTTGTCATCAACATTAATGGTTTTCTTGTTACGAACATGAGTTACTTGACCTTGTCAAGGAGTTTGAATGAGGGTTTTAATGACACTTGGGGAAGGAGGAGTGGTTTGATAACGACCTTTTGTGAGACTGCTAATTTCCAAGTAGTCAAGGGACCACTTGTCAGGGTATGAGCAGTGACCTTTAGAAGGAATCTCCAAAATATGACCGAACTCTTCGAGAGTGAAGGAAAAATGTTTATTTTGAATGACGAAATTAACAACGAAGTGACCCTCAGAGTTATAGTTAAACTCAAGTTGACTATAAAACTCAAGAACAAAATGGGGAACGATTTTCTCATTTATTTTCAAAAGACACTCGAACCCGATAGACTCAAACTTGGCATTGATGTAGTTCATATTTTTAAAGTTTTGACTAACAACCCGACCCTCATGAAAGTATCGTTTTTCAAGAAGTTTAAGTGTGTTTTGAGGTGGTTGATCAAATTCATTAGATATGATTGGAATGTAGTTACGAGTGTTTTGGTGATCTAGCCCGGTGATGCGAGGCATTGTCACCTAAAATAAAAGTAATTTCATGTTTTATTAATATGAAAATATAATGTTAACAAGAATGTGTGCCTAGTGTGTGCCTATATGTAACAAATGTGGAGTTGCGGCTAACTCGACTCTATAAAATAAACTTTATAAGTTAACCCAAACGTTCCTTAATTTAATTTTGCTTATCCAAACATGTCAAAAAATACATATGAATCATGTATCTCGAATTTTGTTTATGAGATCATTATGCATGTATGCAAAAACGTTTTAGGATGTATTAACAATGCTTTAACACACTTTTATGGTGTTCCTAACGTGGGTGATTTTAAAATCAAATTGGGGTTTTGTGCGAAAATAATTTTTGACAAACACACTTCAATTATGCAAATCCTATGTCTACGGGAAGCATATTAATTATACATTGTGTTATTATAGTCCTAATTGCACACAAACAAAAGAAAAATAAAAATCCCCAATTTTGAATTTTTGTTCAACATGAACCCTAGACACAAATTTGAAAGAAAATAGATGAAATGACTTACAATTGATGATCTTTATGATGTTAGGAATGATTATTAGTGTTGATTTGATCTTCAATTAGTGTTTTAGAGGTTGATTTTAAGGTTTTAAAGGTTTTTGGGTTGTTTTGTCGCATCAGTTGGAGAATAAAGGGGTGTTTGTTTTTGTGTTTTACAAAAATAAGGGTCACAGACTTTAGTGTTCGACTGGTGGCGGTCCCATATCGATATGGGTGCCGTCTGATTTAATCAGGGAGCCGCCCAAGATCGCCCATGTAGGGGAGGGGGGTTGGTGGGCGCTATCAGCAGATGGTTTTTTTTTTTGACTCAAATGTTACTGACAAAAATTTTTACGAAAGGAGAGTGACGTTTTAATTAGCATTTTGCGAAAATTATAATTAAAATAGAAAATGCTTTTTTTCTCTTTAAAGTACTTGGTTGAATTAATTAAGTTGTCACGACATAGAGTGGAAACATGGGACTAGAAACAAGGTAGAGATAGAGGGAGAAAAATAATAAGAATGATTTACGAAATGTGCTTTCCCATTATTTTTTCTAAACCAAGACCCGTAGGATATTTAAACGATTCACGTTTAAGGGGGTTTCAGTGATAATGTCGGCAGATAGGTGTTGATGAATGACACTTTTTCGATATAGAAATTTGTTTAGTTTGAGAGTGTTTGATTTGCATGGGTTTTTTTTTGCTAAGGTCAATCGCGTCCTTTAATTTGTCGTTTACATCGGGTGTGGGACGTTCGTATCGAAGTCAGTTGTCTGTAGTTAATAAAGAGCTTGTTTCATCCATTAGTGCTTGTGGTTGAATGCCTTTCCGACACTTACTATTCAGCTTCAGGTTAGTGGATTATAGCAAGAGTGGGAAGGTGGTTTGTTTCTTCGAGTCACCATAATATTTAAACAACATCCCGACGAATCGTTTTAAAATACCGCTAGTAGTGCATTTTTTGTCCTAATAATCTTCCCGCAATTGTGATCAGAGGTTAGAGCGACATATACTATCAGTGTTTCTTTGCTCCGGTCCCTCCCCTTAGGATACCATAATCCTAATTGCGTAGTGCCATTAATTTATCAGAAGATACGCTTAACCCGCTCACGTTTGAGGTTCTGGGATCCTCTTTGAAAGCGTTGCACAAAAGGCAGCACTATAAACATGATATTCAGGCTTCTTGGGCCGTTAGGTTAGGGTATTAATTACTTATTCATGCCTCCGATATTGGGACTATTATGACTCACACTTCTTCATTTTGTTGAGTTTAGTATCGAGAGACATGGGGGGCGGGATTTTTCAGTAGGCTTAGATTCCTTTTAAGCCAAAATTTTTAAGTATTTCTGTTATATATTTAGAATTGTTTTAATGAAGATTCGTCTTCCATTTGTTTTATTTATAATCCAAGGAAGAAGTTAAGTTCACCCATCATGCTCATCTCGAAAATGTCATGCATGGATGATTTTGGGTATCACCTGTAAAATTCATCACATATGTCATGACAAGTCGAGACCGAAGATAATGTCCATTCGACTTTATATTCTGAAACGTGTGATGATGAGATTTGAACTTTTTCTTCTTATGTAAATAGTTGGGGTTATCTACCATTCTATTTCTGATCTCATGTTTAATAAGGAAAGCTTTTAATCTATCATACCAAGCTTTGGGTGCTTGTTTAAGACCATATAAAGCTTTCTTTAGTTTATAAACATGATATGGTTTTTCAAAGTCAATGAATCCTGGAGGTTGTGCCACGTATACCTCCTCATTGATAAAACCGTTCAGGAATGCACTTTTTACATCCATTTAGAATAGCTTAAAATCTAAAGCATAAGCATAAGTTAATAGTATTCTAATAGATGGCATAAGTTCCATTATAATCGATGCCCTCTTGTTGATTATAGCCTTGGGCGACTAACCTAGCTTTATTTCATGAAACAACACCGTTCTCGTCTAACTTATTCACTAAAATACCCACCTTAGTTCCTATGATTTTCATATTCTTAGGTTGTGGTACTAACTCCCAAACATTGTTTGCAACGAATTGATTTAATTCTTCTTGCATGGTGATTATCCAACTTTCATCCATTAAGGCTTCATTCACATTCTTAGGTTTTATTAGTTGTATAACACAAAAGAAGTTACTTTGGTTTTAGGCTTGTGACCTAAGAGTTATTTGGCTAAGGTTTCCTATGACATTTTCTAATGGATGATTTCTAGATTCCTTAATCTTGACTACTTTCTCAATTTCTAAAGTTTCATCCTTAATGTCATTTTCTAAGTTTTTCTTTTCGGTAACCTTAATTGCTTCGACTTCATCTAAGTTATCATCCACCAAGGGTGATGTCTTAGAGGGTGGAGGAGTTTCATCGAATGTCACATAGAGTGTCTCTTCTATTTTCATGGTATGTTTGTTTAGGATGATGTAGGCTTTACTATTTTGGGAGTAACCTAAAAAGACACCTTCGTATGACTTTGGGTCAAACTTAGTAAGGTAGTCTTTGGTGTTTAAAATAAAGCACTTGCTTTCAAACACCCTAAAGTAATCAAGAGTAGGTTTTCTACCTCTCAAGAGTTCATAAGGTGTTTTACCTAAGATGGCTCTAATTAGGATTCGGTTGAGGATGTATGTTGAGGTATCTAGGACGTTACACCATAAATTTTGTGGTAATGATTGTTCGTTCAAAATGGTTCTACTCATTTCTTGTAGTGTCCTATTTTCCTTTCTACCATGCCATTTGCTTGTGGAGTGCGTGGAGCCGAAAAGATATGTGTAATACCATTGGCATTACAAAACTCTCCAAATTGCACTTCATTATCAAATTCTCTATCGTGGTCCATCCTAATTGACTACTATTGAACATCCTAATTGATTTTGTATTTTCTTACTAAAGATTTCAAATTGCTTGAAAGCCTCGGTTTTATTCTTAAGAAATATTGTCCATGTATACTTAGAGTAGTCATCTACTATGACTAAGGTGTAGAGATATCCTCCGTAACTCCGTATGGCAGATGGACCGAAGAGATCCATATGGAGAAGTTTGATGAGGTGTCATTTTATACACTTTTTCGGGGTCGTTTAACCCCCTAAATCGTGCATTTATGCCGAAAATAGGTACTTAATCGTTCCTTTTCAGGTATTTCTCATTTTGAAGGCATTTGGAAGAATTACACGTGACTTGGGCTCATTTAGAGAAGAAATGGACAAGACTACCGACCTACACCAACATTGATCAAGAATTTCTCTGCAGTGGCTGGAGACGGCGTCATAGATAACTGACGCCGCACACGTTGATCAAGACGGCGTACAAGAATAAGATACCATGATGGCGTAAAGATACATGACTGGCGTCAGAGCTTACGACCCAACCCATTATCTAGAATTATTTCTATTCATGACGGTTGTCACGATTAATAATGCGACGCGGTCACAACGTTTTGCCATATATTTACCAAACTCGAAGTTTTTTAGGGGTTTTGAGTGTGTAACTTTAGAATAAAAAGAGGGTACGAACCCTAGTTCGTTTAGCAGCTGTTAGGGACGAATTTAGGGCCTAAAAACCATATTGTACTTCCTCCAACTCATGTTTTAATCAAGTAAGGTTAATTTGACCATTCAATATGTCTATGTGTTGTTTGATCTATCTATGCTCTTGCTTTATCTTTAATATGCTTGGCTAAACCTTCTATTGTGTTTATTTATGATTGTATGAAACTTAGAATGTAGATCTTAGTGGTATTGCTTCTTATGATGGATGTGCATGTTAGGCTATAGAAAACCAGCTTTTGTCTATACCGCTGTTGATATGTCTAGGGAAACATGATTGTGTAGAAAGGATACCATCGGGTAATAGTCTTCAAACTACATTGCCCCCTAATATGGTTGATCCAGTTTTAATATATTTCACATGCACTTAGTGAGCTCCTAGGGGCCATGTAATAGTCTTCATACTACCTTACGTGTGCGTTTCTCTAGCGGAATACTAAGTAGACGGCGGGTTCGTGTAATTCGTTCATGACTTAGGAAATAGTTACACAGATCATCACAAGGGTGACAAGGCAATAACACTAGGAGAAATAATCTAGGAAGTAATACATGATTAAATAAACATAGTCTTTTATCTTATTGTTATCACCAATTAGCGTAGATTTATATTTAGTTAATAGCTAAAACCAAACCATCTCTCCAATTATATGATTTACTTGCTTTCCATAAAATATAAAAACACAAAAATAATCTTCTCTCAACCCTTAGAACTCTGATAGACCGTGATCAGGCCTTCCCAACCTATTCCCCAAGTGAACGATACCATCCCCCAGAGGTCTTGCCTATATACTCTACAACGATTAGGTGCTCTGCCTAGGGAGTTGTAAAACTTCTTGTAGAAGACCTACGACGACCGCATCAATTTTTTGGCGCCGCCGCCTAGGGAATAGTTTGGTTTTGATCATTGTTTAACTTAGTTCTACTCGCTTGAATCCTTTCAAGTGAGAATTTAACTCCGCATATTAGCTTTCTTGTAGTCTATCTTTTCTTTGTGCTATCTGTTTCGTAACCAATTCTCGTCAACCATCATGGGAGACGAGAATCCTATCCGTACTCTAGGAGATTACTCTAAACCTAGCAACAAGGGCTACAGGAATACCATTGAGCTCCCCGTAGGGAACAACATGGTACCTCTTCGATCCGACACCATCTGGTTGGTGCAATACGGATGCTCATTCCATGGACTTCGGTTCGAGGATCCAAATCAACACCTCAAGGATTTACTTAAACTTATGGACTCACTTGACCTTGACGGTGAAAATAGGGAAAGAACGTGCCTGCATTTATTTCTATTTTTCCTACGCAATCAAGCTAGCAATTGGCTTGAATGTCTTCCTGCAGGATCCATCTCCACATGGGAGGATCTTACTACCTGATTCCTTGCTCAATTCTTTCTATCGGGAAGGACCGCAAAACTCTGCAATGATATCCTAATGTTCCAACAACATCATGAAGAATCTCTATCCGAAGCATGGACTCATTTCAAGGACTTACCCTAAAAAGTCCCTCATTATGGCATCAACCTTTGGCTCCAATATGACCATGTCAATCCCGTCACAAGATGAACCATTGACCAATCGGCCAGTGGTAAGCTTCGTGACCTCAACGCTGAAGAATCCTGGGCATTATTATAGGACCTCGCCCTCTATGACAACGAAAGTTGGAATGACCCAAGGGATTTCGCTAAGCCGGTCAAGTCAATCGCATTGCCTCAAGATGTCCCGAGTACATCCGACCGCCTTCTAATCGAGCTCGAAAATCAAGTCCAACGCTTGATGGAAGCTCATCTTACTCTGACACAACCTACTCAAGTAAATAAAATCACTACCCCATGTGAAATCTGTAGTGGTCCCTACGACACTCAGTATTGCATGTAAGACCCCGAACAAGCCTTTGTTGAATACGCATCCTCGCGTACCGATGAAGCGGGAGGTAAGTGGTATACTTTCAAGCCTGAGCAAAACAACCTTGGTGACACCTATAATCCGTCGTGGAAAATTCACCAAAACCTTAGGTGAAGACAACCTCAAAATTCCCAAAACAATTTCTCAAACCCGCCTAACCGGTTTTAACCCAATGGTTTGATCCCGAACCGTTCCTTCAACAACCGTCCTCAAAATTTTAACAATCAATCAAATATAGAAGGACTGGTTTCTGACTTCATGGCATCTCAAGACGCTAGACTGTCTAAGTTTGAAGCCGATTTTATATGACAACAAGGTGAGATGACCAACAAGATAGACACTGTGTTAAAAGCCATCACTGATCAAATAACGGGCACATTACCTAGTGATACAGTTAAGAACCTAAAGTTGGGGACTCACCCAGTTTTGTCTGCTCGTTCTTACCCAACAATGGACCTGCAATGCTCAACACAAATCCATAACTCAATTAACGCCATTACAATCCACCCCAAGCAGCTCGAAGAACCCTAAGTTAATGAGCTTGACGTGGAACAAGAAGAAGGCAACCCCGGAAACACCACCTCTAACCCACACCCACAACCTGATCCATTTGCTTCCATCGCCACGGAACAAGTACGAAAGCTAAATTCGATGCTTGAATCGCTCGGGTTGGTTCCCCAATCCTCCAATACAAAATTTGGCTGCTCTAAAGAGGATGATGGAGAGGTAATGTTCATCGAGATCATACGAGATGATGATGAACCCCAAAATGAGGGTCTCAATGAAGGTGAAGGGGCAATAATGGAAGAACCGGTAGTGGAGTACTTCAACACTTTCCCGAATAGAGATGAACTAACCTACCATATGTACCTAATTAGTGGCCCGATCCCTTCAATATTTCTAAGGAACCCTATCATTACGGAAGGATGCCTCTACAACCTTAAGATACCATGCAATATTGGACACATGCATATCGAAAAAGCTTACATTGACCTTAACTCTCCCCTTAATATCATGACCCGAATGATGTACAATTGGATCATGAGGAGAAAACTTGATCCTAAGGAAAATAAAAATGGAGGAGTTATTAATTTCATAGGAATGATCAAAGGGATGCACGTCTTCATAGGAAACTTCACTTATATCGTAGACTTCATGATTGTCGAGGACATTAGTTCAATCATAGACCCTAGGTTATCGCAAGTAGTACTAGGGAGACCTTTTATAGAAATGTCCGATATGACTCATGACCCACCTGAAGGTGTTGTAAGATTCACTAAAGGTACCGATGAAGTTGCCTATAAGATGCCTTATAAGATAGAATAATACGACTCATTATTAGATTTAGAAAAAGAGCATACCAAATCAGTCTATCTTAGGAACGATGAAGACAAGAGAAGAGGAGTAGAGTATGTAATGAGCAAGATACTAGGATTTTACAAAGAATGCCTGGAGCTTGGACCTGAATACCTAACCGGAATGGATGATGAAGGAGAAGTCACGTAAGGACATGTGACTTTGAGTCTAGCTATAAGACTCGTTAATAAATAAAAGTGCTTCTTGGGAGGCAACCCAATTTACTTTTCCCGCAATTAGGAGTATCATTCGTGTTTTAATTTGTTACCGTTTGTTTTATTATGTTTGGAAAATTTCTTGTATCATGCTTGTATTGTACTTTAACCTTCGTCTTAATATCATCAAAGGGTATTTTACAAATCAATTAGTATTTAGGGGGAATTTATCGCTTTTGAGCTCCAATTCAAACATGTTAAATGAATTGTTTAGATTAATTCGTGTCAGTTTCGAGTCATATGATTGAACTGTTAAATCTCAGGTTTTTTGCAGCCATTTGTACAGGAATTAACTTATGGAATCAAGTGCAGGAAATTTTTCATCAATTTTTTTTTCGTTTTCACAAACTGTGGAGACGGCGTCACAATTAACACGCGACGCTGTCACTACGTCAACCTGTTGAAGGTGGTCACAAAACCCTGATGACGGTCAAAACGCCCAGGTCAAGAAAAACTTAAAGTTTGTTATTATTTTTGGAAAATAAAACTTGCATAACATTTAATATATGTATTTTGTTACATAATACCTACAAAAACCTAATGGTTTAACTATTCTGCTCCTATCTATCGAGTCGAACCTAAATTCATAATTGTATATTGGTAAATGCAATTTTATGCTTGTATAGTTGTCTTGCGTCTTTGTTATAGGTTATATTTGATTAGAAAGAAGTCTTGGAAGTTCTTGAAGTTTATTGGGATTGGATTCGCGGAGGACGATTTAACCAGTTATCGCATGTTTCTTCTCTATTATTGAGTAAACCAGGGGAGTACTAGTTTCTTTTCCTTGTTTTCTTTTCCCTTTATTCGGTTCAACGGGTACTTTTAGAGAACATTGGGGACAATGTTTAACTTAAGTTGTTAGAATCAAAGAAATTCAGATCCGGTGGTCTAGGTAGCTCAAAGATGAAAGTTGTCATCTTTAGAGAGAGAAAGTTAGAGAGAGAGAGATGGATGGAGAGAAAAACACACTTAGAAGTGTGTGTCAAATGATTTCACAAACACCCTCTCCATGTGTGGAGAGGGTTTAAATAGTTCTTACAAAAATGCCCATTATAAATAAAAACGGGCTATGGTGTGGGCTTACAGTAGGTAAAGGGACCGGCCCACACCAATAAATCATACGATTACTAATTAAAAACTATGAAGCTATGTAAATATAAGAAAGCATGGGGTGACGAAGTATGCGTTTTCTTAATTCCTAACAATCTCCCCCTAGGGAGGTCACCCTTAGAAAATTACAATTTGGAATTGTAGCATTTATGAGTTGTTTCTTCTGACTTTAGCTTGTTACTTTGTTTCTTCATTCATTTGACTTCATTGTAAATCTTGTAAGTGGTCCTTGAGCTTTGTTCCTTAGACTTGTGATCTTTGAGCTTTCTTTGAGATCATCAGCCACAGTAAATCTCTTAATCATCCTTGTTGTGAAGTATTGCCTCCATGTGATGTTGTGACCTTCAGACCGGCATGCTCACACTTTTCTGGATCATGATAGCAAGCATCAGAGTAGGCGGAAGCTGTGTTGTAAGTCTTTCAGCAATCATGATGTCTTTGATTTGGAATATGAAGTGTGAGCATGGGGTTGTAAAATTGTGACATGTCTTTGTACAAGCAGCTGCTACCGTCGGGAGTTCACGTTGTTGAATAAGGTTTAGCTAAAGAAACCCCGGTTCCCCCGTTTGTCAGTATAAATACTGCCTGTGATCAGGTAGAATTCAGAATCTCCTTGACAGGGTTTCGCAGCTGCGCTAGCCGTTCTCAAACCGGAGCGTCTCAAAGTAGACAAAGCACGGAATGAGTGAAACCAGTGGATTAAAACCCATGATTAACGAGGAAATTGATTTGAAAAAACAGTCGAACGTGTCACTCTGGAAAAGAGTTTTGTGACACATAAGAGTATTTTAATCTAAAGATCATTTTCATCAGAACATCTTTTGTTTTGAAAGATATCAACATTCGATGTGCTTAGAAAATTACAGTTGTTGAGCCACATCGAAAGTTTTTCAAAAAATACTCGTCAATTCATTTCATAGAAAAGTTTGTTTCTATGATTCATAATGAATGCACATCGTTTCTTTCAAGTTTGTGTCACAAGCTTGATTCAAGGGATCTCAAATGTCACTGCAAGAGCTTGTTTAATATTGGCCTCTAGAAGGTTTTCCATTTTCTTCATGTGACTACTTTCGTATCACTCGGATGATTCTGGCAATACCACGAGATAATGCGAAGGAATCTTTAAATCTTTAACCTTTGTTTGTCTCATGTGTTTGAAACAAGCACATTATGGATTAGTGTCCATCGAGATTTTTATGATGTTTCATGGCTCTAGAACTAATAGTGCATTTTTGGGTTTTGGTTAGTCGGAGGCTGTGAGGCGGGACTGCCCACCTTTTCATATATATCTAGTATCGGGAGTGTGAGAGAGAGACGATTGAATTATATTGATCACCGTATGAGAAATGAAACAAGAATCCTATGAGGGATCTTGACGTGGCTAGGGAGGGTTGTGCAGGTATCACTTGGGGGTCCATGGATAACTGTCTTCATTGTCGCAATCAACCATGTGATTCTTTGGACTGCTTATGTAGTGACCCGGTTTCTGCCTTAATGTTTAAGGAGGGACTGCTTTCTTTTCACCTTTATCTTAACATTTCTTTTTCATCTTCAACCCCTTTAGTGCTTACCAACAGACTTCATTATAGTAACTTGTTGGGTTTATTTAGTACGAGCTCCTATCTCGTCGCACTATTTCCTTATTTCTACATAAAACTCCTTTTTGTAATCATACCTTAAGGACATTACACTAAACTAGTTGGTTTCTCCTGGGTAGGTCCCTCTGGCTCTGGCAGGTCATGGGATAACAATGTACCTTAACCATTCCATCCTTATAACTTGTTAAAGTGAAATACAGGCGGTCTTTCGGTACTGTTCATTTTGCCTAAAACATTTGGAAAATCAATCAAGGTATTGTGATAGAGATATAAAGCATTGTCTCATGATTTGTTTTGGATTTATTTATGATAAACTGCTCCCCGACAGCATATGTAGTGACCCCGGTTTCTGCCTAATGTGTAAGGAGGGCTGCTTTCTTTTCACCCTTTATCTTAACATTTCTTTTTCATTCTTCAACCCCTTTAGTGCTTACCGAGACTTCATTACTAGTACCTTGTTGGGTTTATTCCAGTACTAGCTCCATCTCAGTCGGCACTATTCCCTCTTTTTTTCTCACATTACTCCTTTTTTGAATCATACCTAACGACTTCTACACTAACTAGTGGATTGTCCCTGGGTAGATCCCTCCGCCTCTGGCGGGATCATGGGAACATGTACCTAACCTTACCATCCTTATAACTCCGATAAAGTAAATACAAGGTCGGTCTTTTGGTATAGTTATCTTTGCCATAAAACCAATTGAAAATCAACCAAGGTACTTGTGATATAGATATCAAAGCCATTGTACCTCGATTGTTTTAATTATTTAGAAACGCTCCCCCTCAACATGTGCGTTGGTTTTTGAAATTGTTTGGCACATGGAGGGAGGAGTACCTGTTTGAGTCTTAATAGATCACATTTTTGTTAAATTTAATATTTAAATCACATTCTCTCCCCTGATTAAAAATTTCAAACCCTTTGAGATTTAGGATCTCAATTGATTTAAATATGTTAGCAAATTAGGAAGAAAATGTGGTCTGATTAATTACAAACCGATGTTGGAACATCTTATTTTCCCCCTCAATTTATGAGGGATTCTGTTAGTGTCGGGTATGATAAGTTTGACAGATTTTGAATTTAATGAAAAACTCATAAAAAATTCATACACTGACACTAACATACCATAGCTATATAACTATATAATGTACAAAGTGTATAATATTTTACCGATGATATTGACCTTATGAATGGAATGAAGAGCTCATTCCGTTCTCTAAAGAAGTCTGTAGTCAATATCGCGAACACGTCCACCAACAAAGCATTCCAAGTTTCGATAGATCCTTCTCGTCTTCAGTCACCTTTCAATAGCAGACATAAACTCCTTTCTCCTTATCACGTCCTTTTGAGTCCAAAAGCACGTATTCATCCCCGGATTGAGCCGCTTAATCTTGAATTCCTTAACTCTGTAATCTAGTGTGTCCAGAATGCGTGTTAACGTACCATCACTGAACTTATATATTTCGTTGAATCTCATGATCTTTCGTTTAATGTTGTTGACTGGGAACACGACAGCTCGAGGAGACTCAATGATGGTATAATCATGCTTGAACTCGTAGCCTTTAGCATCCCATCCTGGTTTAGTAAGGTTCAGCTGTGTCTGGTAGCTTTCACTGCTGAGTTAAAAGTCTTTAACCCGCTGACGAATCACCATGTTTCGGGTCCATAATTTGACAGTTGTAGATAACATGCGTTTGTCAGAACCAGAAAGGTGATCAAGATAGCCTTGTAGAAGGAGCAGATTGAGGTCTTCAAAGTCACTGGGATACAGGTTCTTGATGTCTTTTTCAGCGATCTTGTATTCTTGGGAATCAGTTCGTCGAAGAACAATCTCGCTCAAGTAGTCATACCAATATCTTGAATAGGTTTTGATTCTAACGACACTAAGAATTCGCATGTGATTTTTGACTTCTCTTTGACGTAACGAAGAATCACGTCTCTCAATATAAAACCTCTGTCGATTGAACCACCAGTAAGATATACCATAAGCTGCACTTATGTCATAGGTGCATACCTCATCAATCCACATTTGTTCTGGCACTAGTAGTTCAAGTCCAAAGTCAGGATAACGAACAGCCTTTATCTTGGAAATTGACAGTGCGAGCCTACTTCCCTTGTTGCCATATCTCAAATACTCCAAGTCCTTATTGAAAAAGAATTATGTTTGAATAGTGAGATGACCTGGAGGACCACCGAGAGGCAGTGGTCGGATGACATCGATTCTGACTTGATCACCTTTCGGATTTGCCCAGTTTATCTGATCTGTAAGCATCTTGTGACACTCCTCCATCTGGAACTAAAGTTGAATGACATCTGGGTAGAAAGCTTTAATAACTTCATAGGTCTGCCCTTCGAAGTCTGCTTGAGTAAGCACAGTCTTGTTCACTTTTTGGCAGTACCAGTTCATGAAAGTT
>BQNB010137325.1:0-17870 GCA_026074375.1 Tanacetum coccineum
TCAAAGCAACCTTAATAGTTTATCAGTTTGTAGCTTTTTAGCTGATTTGCCACTTTAGTTTATTCTAGTTGCTTATTCTTATGCCTGATTGCTTATTATGGTTAGTTAAATATTTGTTTTAGCTTATTTGCTTGTTTCCTATTTCATTTTGTTTTGTAAAGCTAGCAGTACTAACTGTAAAGCTAGCAGTACTAACTTTAAAGCTAGCAGTACTAACTCTAAGTTAGTACTGATAGTTAATACTGCTAGTACTGTTGGTAGTACTGCTGAGTTCTCCTACTTAACTTAGTTTAATTGCTTGCTGAATTTGCTTATTTAGAGTTAGTCTAGCTTATTTGATTTGTCCTAAGCTTATTTGAGCTTATTTGTGTCTTAGTATAAAAGTTTTTAGTGTTTTCACCATTCCTAGCCTTTATGCTCGCTCTAGCTTATTTTCCTTGCTTATCTTTTCGTGCTTTAGTTTATTAGGTTTAGTGCCCAATCATATCCTTGTCATATTCAAACCTCGATTATCAATTCGTCATTCGATTTTCCATTCAAGCCTCGTTGGGACATAACGACCCGGAGATACTCTAGACTACTTCCGGTTTTATTGATTTCGTAGAATTTGATCCTTGTTATATATTTATGATTATTTATAATTATTTATATATAAAAAGGAGTAAGTTCACGCGAGTTAAATTTTGGCGCCGTTGCCGGGGAGGCTGAAAACGATTATCGTTACGTTTGATAATTTGTGTTTGAATCTGTGAATATTTTCTTCTATAAAAATATAAAAAGTACAAAAATATTTTTCATTTTCTTTTATTAGTATAATTATCATATAAAAAAAAAATATATAAAAGCATTGTCTTAATCAAGAAATAAAATTCACAAATTGGTAAAATACCAAAATATAATATTCTCAATTGAGGTATTATCACCAAGACGTCATTACTAACACCTTGTTGTGATTCTTCTAGTGTTAGCTCAATCTTAGTAGGCATTCTTCCCTTATACACATTCATCTCCAATCATACCTAAGGACTGCTATTTCTAACTATGGAGTATCCTTGGGTAGATCCCTCCGGTCATTGGCAGACACAATATCATTAGTATCGTATTGTACCTATTCCAATGGCTCAGGTCAGTGTCTGAGTCTGCATTAGGAACCACCTGGATCTTTAAAAGTGAATGCGTACGAGAAAAAAAAATAGTGAAATTAAATAGTATTGAAAATGACCTGAGAATACGGAATGTTACACTCTGCTTAAAGTTGTATACCTTTCTCAGCTTGTTTACACAGCAACATCTTTTCCTTGTGATACGTGGAGTCTTTAACCCGTTTTGGCTTTCTGCATTCCATAGCAAAGTGACCACCTACAGTTTCTCTAGCCCCAACAACATTTACTGCCCTTTGATTCCCAAATTGTCCAGTCTGATTATCATTTTTGTACCTTGAAGTAGTATCCACATTCTTGTTTCTGGTGTTTGAGGAAGTTCTGAGGTTGTTGTTGGTAGGTTTTTAAATTTTCTTAAAGTACTTTGCAATGAGAGCCAAATTTTTCTACATGTCTTTGTCCCTCTGAGCTTGTTCAGGATCACTGTCTTCTTTAGAAGCTGACTCATATGGTGGTGTGATTGGTTTGGCTATCTCTTTGCCTTTGTATCTTGTAGTTGCATGAGATCTGGTTGGAAGTAAGAAACTCAAACCAAAAGCACCCTTTTTCGCTTACTTTTTGATCTAAAACGTGTGTTTTACGACGATCAACTTGTACTTTCATTATTCTTATATATACTAGCAACTTATTTGGGTATCAAAACACGTTTTTGGATCAAAAATTTCTTGGTTTTTGAAGAATTTTTGAAGATAGTGAAACATGTTTGAAGGGAGCGAAATGTGTTCTTGAATGGAGCGAAATATGTATTTTGGAGCGAAATATGTATTATTAAAAGAAATATGCAGGTTAAGTCACATTCTGAGCGAAATATGCAAAATTTCTTCAAGCGAAACATGTTGAAAGAGTTCAAGCGAAATGTGCAATTTCCTGTCAAGCGAAATGTGTAATTTTTCTCAAGCGAAACATGTTTCTTAAACCAAGCAAAATGTGTAATTTCCTTAAACCAAGCGAAATGTGTAGATTTCAAGCGAAATATGTAGTTCTGTTTCTCAGGTGGGCATGTGACCGACTTTGGGCATGTGACTGAATTTGGGAATATGATCATCAAGTCAAATCAAAATATAAACACCAAAGCAAACATAACACTTCATGCCAAAACGATCCTGAAAAGATTTACTAAAATGAAAAACGGCTAAAGATTCGGACTACGATGTCAGGTGATCAGGAAGTTGATTTGGTATCCCTTATTTGAGTTTGAAGTGGGTTTCACGAGGGTGTCTACTTATTTCATCATCATCAGTTGTTATCGTTAAGAACCATGAAACGCCATTGGCTATCGTCCCGTTGCAAGCAGTGGTGGAAGATCCCCTTTGAACCATCTGCCAAAATTTGTTAACATTTGAACTGTTGTTGTGGAAGATACAATTGGAGGTTATATGATGAATGATTGAAGAATTATGAAGTGAAACTGATTGTAGGAATCTTAATAATGTTGTGATTGAAGTTGTGGTAAAAATGAAAACAATAAACGTCCACGGGATTTTACAAGTCTATGATTAAAACCGAGAAAAGAGTTGTGTCTTTCGCGGGATTTTACAAAATCAATAGAAAACCGTGAATGTTAATTGACATATTTCGCTTGAAAAAAATTTGCATATTTCACTTGAAGAATTTGCATATTTCGCTTAATTAGAAAACTGCACATTTCGCTTGATCAATACGTATTTCGCTTGAAAAATGAAATGAATGTTTCGCTTGGTCTATTGCATATTTTGCTTGATTTCAACACTGCATGTTTCGCTTCGAAAATTAAAACATATTCTGCTTGATCTCAAAGCTGCATATTTCGCTTGAAATCAAGATTGCATATTTCGCTTGAAGTCAAAATTTTGGCAGAGTTTCGTTTTAGTTAATTGTAATATTTTGCTTGACTTCCACCTACATATTTCGCTTGAAACTAAATCTACATATTCCGCTTGACCTATCCTACATATTCCGCTCGGTGTCACTTTTGGGTGAGGACCACTTAAACTAACAAACAAAATGTCACTATCTATTGAAGCTTAAAATGTGGATCTATGTCTTCCTTGTATGACCGGTTGGGACCACAAAAAGATAAGAACAAACACAAATAAGCCACGAAAATAAGCTAGAATAAGCCAAATTTGAGTATGCTTAAAATTTACCCTTGTAGCTTATCTAATGCTTGAAATGGTAACAATAGAGGATATAGAAGAAGTGTATGAAGGAGTAAACAAGCAAAACAAACCAATAAGCCTAAAAAATTTTGAGCCGTGAGCTTATTGTCAAAATAAGCTACGAAATTTTGAGCTTATTACCAAAGATTACGCACAATAAGGTGTAGAACAAGTGAAGCAAGAAGTGAATGAGCAAAACAAACCAATAAGCCAGAATTTTTTTTTGATTCGTGAGCTTATATAGAGAAATAAGTCACGAAAATAAGATTTTTGAGCTTATTAACCCACAAAACAACCACTATCTACCTGAGGCTCTTGATACCAAATGTCGGAATACAAATAATCACTTCACTTCATTATGATGAACAAGAAAATAAGCTAGGAGATGATAAGAATTGTAGAGAGAGAAAGTAAGAAAATTGGGAGGATTACTTGCAAAATGAAAGTCTTACAAATGAACCAACCCACTCTTCGTCCATGGAGAGTGGTATTTATACCTAGACTAAAAGGCTTACTTGCCTTTAGTATTTCTACGGGCCGGGCTCGGGATTACTTGGGATTTCACCCGGTACACAGACCGATTAGATTACATAAAGAGCCTGTTTACCCGTCTAGCCTATTACAACGTATATTAATTAATGACCGAGACCTAATATAATTAATGAACGAATTTCCATTGTTCGACTCAATATTATGAGGCTAACACTATGGTGACTACGAGTTCCAAGTAATGCCGTTTGGTTTGACTAATGCGCCGGCAGTATTCATGGATTTGATGAATCGGGTGTGCAAACCGTATCTGGATAGATTCGTGATTGTGTTCATCGATGATATTTTGATCTATTCTAAGAGCAGAAAGGAGCATGAAGAGCACCTTAAGTTAATTCTGAGGTTACTTAAGAAGGAGGAGTTGTACGCCAAGTTTTCAAAGTGAGAATTTTGGCTGTCAAGGGTACAATTTCTTGGTCACGTGATTGATAGCGAAGGCATTCACGTTGATCCTGCTAAGATTGAGTCTATCAAGGATTAGGCGTCACCCAAGACACCAGCCGAGATTCATCAATTTTTAGGTTTGGCCGGTTACTACCAACGATTTATCGAAGGTTTCTCGAAAATCACTAGGCTTATGACGAAGTTGACTTAGAAAAGCGTAAATTTTGATTGGGGAGAAAAGGCAAAAGCTGCGTTTCAGCTGTTGAAACAGAAATTGTGTAGTGCATCGATTTTGGCTTTACCCAAGGGAAGTGAGAACTTCGTGGTATATTGTGATGCTTCGCATAAAGGGTTGGGTGCGGTTTTGATACAAAAGGAGAAGGTCATAGCTTACGCATCCTGCCAACTTAAGGTTCATAAGAAGAACTATACCACACACGACCTAGAGCTTGGTGCAGTAGTGTTTTCTTTGAAGATGTGGAGACACTATCTATATGGTACAAAGTGCGTCGTGTTCACTGATCATAAGAATTTGCAACACATTCTCGATCAGAAGGAGCTGAACATGAGACAACGACGGTGGTTTGAGTTGTTGTGCGACTACGACTGTGAGATTCGATATCACCCAGGAAAGGCGAATGTGGTGGCTGATGCCCTGAGTCGAAAGGAAAGAAGCAAGCCGCTACGAGTTCGGGCCTTAGTTATGATTATAGGGTTAAACCTTCCTAAGAAGATTTTGAGTGCTCAATCGGAAGCCAGGAAAGAAGAGAACTTCATCAACGAAGATTTGCATGGCATGATTAACCAACTAGAACCTCGTACTGACAAAACGTTGTATTTGAACATTCAAAGTTGGATTTCATGTTTTGGTGACCTGAGAGCTTTGATTATGCATAAGTCTCATAAGTCAAAGTATTCCATCCATCCTGGATCGGATAAGATGTACTAAGACCTTAAGAAGCTGTATTGGTGGCCCAACATGAAATCAGAAATTACCACCTATGTCAGCAAGTGTTTAACGTGTGCCAAGGTTAAGATAGAATTTCAGAAGCCGTCTAGTTTGTTGGTTCAACTAGAGATCCCATAATGGAAATGGGAGAACATAACGATGGACTTTGTGACTAAATTGCCAAAGATGGCAACCGGTCAAGACACGATTTGAGTAATCGTTGATCGTCTCACTAAGTCTGCTCATTTCTTGCCTATGCGAGAAGATGCCACGTTAGAGAAGTTGACGAGACAATACTTGAAGGAAGTAGTCTCAAGGCATGGAGTGCCAGTTTTGATCATCTCCGATCGTGATGGGAGATTTACCACACATTTTTGGAAATCTCTTAATAAAGCATTAGGTACTCGATTGGATATGAGTACAGCTTACCATCCACAGACCGATGGTCAGAGTGAGAGAACCATTCAGACGTTGGAAGACATATTACGTGCCTGTGTACTCGACTTTGGAAAAGGCTGGGATAGACACTTACCGTTGGTAGAATTTTCGTACAACAACAGTTACCATACCAGCATTAAGGCTGCTCCATTTAAGGCGTTGTATGGGCGCAAGTGTCGATCACCTATCTGTTGGGCTGAAGTTGGAGATAGACAGCTTACTGGCCCAGAGATCATCCACGAGACGACTGAGAAGATCGTTCAAAATCGTCAAAAGAGTTATGCCGATGTAAGACGGAAACCTCTTGAGTTTCAAATAGGAGATAAAGTCATGCTGAAAGTGTCACCATGGAAAGGGGTGATATGCTTTGGCAAACGGGGAAAGCTAAACCCTCGCTATATTAGACCTTTTAAGATTATAGACAAAGTAGGAACTGTCGCCTATTGTCTTGAACTCCCAGAGCAGTTGAGTAGAGTTCATAGTACGTTTCACATCTCAAATTTGAAGAAGTGCATGGTTGATGAACCTCTTGCTATACCGTTAGATGAAATCTAAATCGACGACAAACTCCACTTCATCGAAGAACCTGTCGAGATCATGGACCGTGAGGTCAAATGTCTAAAGCAGAGTCGCATTCCAATTGTCAAGGTACGCTGGAACTCTAGGAGAGGTCGAGCGTGAAGATCAAATGCAAAAGAAGTACCCTCATCTTTTCCCAATTTCTTCACCCGTGGCAGAAACTACGTCGTAAGCTTTGAGGACAAAGCTCTTTTAACGGGAAAAGGATGTGACACTCCGTAAATTTTCGTTCATTAATTTAGCCGTTACCGGTCGCTAATTTGAATTTTTAAAGTTTCGTTTAACTTTTACGTTTAAGCAGGAAGTTTTCCCATTATTTATCTGATAATCGTCGCCGGGAGTGAACCGGGACATCAAATGTTGTAGTATTTTAGCAATAGCCACGTTTTTATATTTTTAGGCAATATTTAAAATTTCATAATTTTCGGTGATACCGTTATTCGTTTCGTTACTTGCGTGAATCGTGTTTTATTTAAAATGTAAGCATATGCATGGAAGGCTTGGAAATTAAATCAAACAAGGAGCACTAGCATCATAAAATATTAAAAACCATTTTGGTTTCCCCCCCCCCTTTTTTGGGTAATTGTATAACGCATCAAAACTCTATGCATCAAACATGAAGATTGTTTTGGAATTGGATGATTAAATTGGGACATTAACTGGATTAGTTCGTGTGTGGGCGTCGTTGCATTTGCTTGTGTGATTGAGATTTGGTTGCTAAAGACTCGCTTGAGGTGAGTTCTCGTAGCACCACTTTTAAGTGTTTTTCCGTTGGGGGAAAATGATACTCAAATGTGTTTTGAAATATTTTGAATTGATATGTGCGAAATGTGGTTTTGTTTTTGGGACAAGTTATGAGAGGAGTTAAGATCAATGTAGACCCAACATTTGTCATAGACCCAATGAACCAATTCTGGCCACTCATTTTTTCATCAAAAATAAAAAAACTCATTTTCACCTACACTTTTTAAAAATAAATTCTTACAAACTGGTATCGTCACACGACTCAAAAAATACACCATCGCGACGAGTATTTTTTTATCTTCTCAGTAGAGGGTGACCACGTTATACTTTCGAGGAATTTTTTTCAATTTTTTTTTTCCAGTCACGAATTTGCGAAAATCTATATGATTTCGTATAACGATTCATATATGGTTTGTATAACGGATCATATATGATTTCATAAAATCATGATATGGTTTTTATAATCATTATATGATTTCATAAAATCATATTATGTTTTGTGATTCCCCGACAACTTTTTTCATTTTTGTTTCAGTCACGAATTACGAAAATAATCATATATGATTCGGTATGACGAATCATTATGATTCGTTACAAACGAATACAATATGATGTCATAAAATCATATTTGATTTCATAAATCATATTTGATTTTATAAAATCGTTTATGACTTATAAAATCATAAAAAAAAAGTTCGTCGAAAGAGTATATTGTGTAGTCCCCTTCTATTGAATAGATAATTTAATTTTCGTCGCGATGGTATGTTTTGTTTTGCGTAACGATTAACGGTGTGTGAGATATTTAATTTTTAAAAAAGAGGTGGAAAGTGGTTTTTTTTATTTTTGATGAAAAAATGAGTGGCTATGATTGGTTCATTGGGTCTATGACAAATGTTGGGTCTATATTGAACTTTTGGCGTGAATATTATGTGTTATATGATTGTTTGGAGCGGATGGGTATGCCTACCCAGTATGTGTGTGATTATTGGAGCGGATGGGTACGCCTACCTAGGTTTGTGTGTAGTCATGCCCTAATTTTAGTGCTCCAGCTGGTAGGCCATTTAGGTGCGTAAGTGACATATAGTTATTGATTAGCCGTGATGCTAAGGTTGTTTGCATATATTCACTGTCATATAGCACTATTGTCCACTGTTGAAATATTGGCACAGCTTTTGGGTTTAAGGTCAAACCTACGAGCTTACCAACATTATTGTTGACGTTTTCGAGTATCATTTTCAGGTGAAGTGAAAGAAGAATAGTTTGGTGATTGTGATAGCAGACTTAGAAGTATCCCGAGTGAATTTTCATGTGAAGTCTTGCTTGCTTGTTGTTTGATTCTAGTATTTGGATGTTTTAGATTAAGTTTGGATTATTGACCCCTGTGAGGGTATTCTAATAATTGTAAGAGATTGTGGATTTTAGTTGCAATTTGGGACATCACTCGAGGTTGTTCGAGGTTGATGGTCTTCATAGCACTTGAAGTTTATGCATTGTAGTTTTTTCTATATTGTATCTTGTGTTATGATTGATTATTATGTTGCAATCCTGAGTTTTCGCCATTGTCGGGGTGTGACAGATAGGTCACATACAAAAGCACTTAAACAAGTATAAATTGATAAAACATAAACAAGCAATCAACGATAAATTAAGTAATCGAGATAAACAAAACCAAACATTCAGATCTTCATAATAATGGCTAATACCCGAAGGTATTAGTTTTCAAACGTCATAATCAATACAAGAGTAATAATTTAGCCAAGGTAAACTAACCGAGTTAAAGAATGTTATCTAAAACTGAACGATTACAAGAGTATAGGAGATTACAAGTTGTTTCCTATGGAATTAATTATGTTGCAAGACCTTTTCTGCTCTTCTTCTCCTCTGAAAATCAACTTTTATGGTTGAGGTATCAAAAATATGATTAGACACTCTGAAAAACCCGTTTTTAGGTTTTCTATTTCTTAAGGTCTAGAATTGGGGTGATACGGGCGTATTGACGGAGGTCTATCGGTCGTATCGGGGGTTCTTAGAGTTGGGGACCATGTTTGATATCTTAAGAATATTTTATTTACTATTGTCTTGCATACTGCGTATAGACTTCTCTAGAATACGGCTTATTGAACTTTGTTCCTTTTGTGTTATTTTGTGAAGTGGAGGCACAGATACGCCGTATCTTCCTTGATGGATACGACATATTGGGTGTCAGAATAGTAATCTTCAGAATATCTTCGTTTAAGCTCCAGAATGCATGTCTTTTTTCTAATCTTCACCAAGTACTCCATAAGTAATACACAATTCTAGATACAAACGATTAAAACTAACAATCTTTGCAATAATTATTCTCCAAAACTGGGTATTTACATGAGATAAATGGCTATAAAAGTAAACGTTATTTGGTGTCATCGGTTGACTTGAAAACACTTGTGAGTAAACTGATTTAGGTGGCAGATATGATTACAAAAATTAATTATTTTAATAATAATCCATTTTTTGAGTAAAGTGATTTAGGTGGTTTTTGGCATTAGAAATATATTTTTGTGAACTTTCACTCAATATGACTTGTATCCAATTATACTAACTTTTCTCCTCAACTTGGCCACGTTTTGAGATAACGCTCACTAAAACATTACCCTGATTATATAATGATATTCAATATGTTAAAATGGGTTAAAATTGCCAGGTTTTATCAACGTGAGAATTCTTTATAAGGCACATCCCTAGTGAAAAACCTAGTTCTATTATACAAATTATAGATTTTAGTAATGAGCTGTGGAGAATACCTTACAGATGTCAACGGTGTTTATAGGTAATCTTCCAAATGAGGGTGTGGATGACTAAAGATCAAAATACTGACGTCAGCAGTTCTTTCTTGCTAGTCGATGATGATAACGTAAGGTTGAAGATATTTTGAGAATTACTTTGATTATGTTTTTTTGGCAATATATCTCTTGGTATCATAGGTTTTATCAAACAAACTTGCATATATCTAATGAAACATGTTCTGTCTCATTGTGGCAACATAGGATTCTCAATTGAAGATCTCCTACGAATCAATGAGTGAGATAAATATTTTGATGTAATAGCCCACAGCCCTGTTCATGCAGTATTAACTTTTTGAATTTTTAGCTTCTTATTAAGAATCATGATCATTTGGATTCTAGTTTCTCATTACGGTTCCCTTTATTCGGAAGTTGACCCTTATTGGTAGGTTTGATTTTAGCAGATTTTTTTAGTGAATTAGTCCATATTTGACTAAACATGTATGTGGGATCTTAACATTGTGACCTTTGAAATTAGGGTAATAATAATATTAGTTTGAGTTTTGTTTAGTTACACTTGCTAGATATCGACTTATATGTAGGTTCTGAGTTATTTGGGTACGCTTGTTGGCTTCTAACCATTATGTAGGATTTGAGTTTTAGTTGGTCTGATTTAGGAAGCACAATGGGTTGCATGAGTTACTATAATATTTCCTCAAATATACTTTCTATTTTTTAACAGAAATTCTATTAACTACATTGCAATGATGCTTGACAGGATTGAAAACAAGTTACAAGGCTTTTCCAAGCTGAACATTGGATTAGTGATCAGTTTCGAACTATAAAGGATTTAATTTTTTATTTCTATATGGCTAAACTAAGACAAAGATAAAACTTTAACTTCTTCATAAAACCCAACCATTGGTCTTAGAAGTGGTTCGGTTTTTCTAGGGTAGTTTTTTTCAGGTTTTTGGGTTTTCATTTGGTTTTAATTTTCTTGCTCAACCAAATACATTTGAATGAAATTACATAAATTTGATCACATAATCACATATATGATTTTGTTATGATCCCACATCGCCCAAGTATGAGATTGGTTGATGGTTTATAAGACTGGGTGTCTCTTTCTCTTACGAGCTAGCTTTTTGAGTGAGTTCTACACTTGAACTTATAAACCGATACGAGCCTAGCATGGGATAGGTTCGTATCAATTCGTATCAGAGCTATCCATACCTTTCGAGATCCTAACACTCGGAGTGGCAGCTTGGACCTTTAAAAAGAAGGTGCCAACGTGACCAAACGGACGTTAGGGTCTTCAAAGCGTGTATATTGTTACGATCCCACATCGGACTAAGTAGAGATTGGTGATGGTTTTAAGTCTAGGTGTACCTCCTCTTACGAGTAGCTTTTGAGTGAGTTTACACTTAAACTTATAAACCGATACGAGCCCTAGCATGGTGAAGGTTACGTATCAATCTATATTGAGCTAGATACCTTTCGAGATCCCAACACTCAGAGTGGTGGCTTAGACCTAAAAAAGAAGCGTGCCAACCATGACCAACAAGATGTTGGCTCTTCAAAGTGTGTGGTATTGTTACGATCACACATCGGCTAAGTATGAGATTGGTTGATGGTTTATAAGTCTAGGTGTCCCCTCCTCTTACGAGCTAGCTTTTTGAGTGAGTTCTACACTTGAACTTATAAACCGATACGAGCCTAGTATGGGATAGGTTTGTATCAATTGGTATCAGAGCTAGCCATACCTTTCGAGATCCCAACACTCGGAGTGGTGGCTTGGATAAAAAAACGTGCCAATCGTGACCAACGAGGACGTTGGCTCTTCGAAGCGTGTGGTATTGTTACGATCTCACATCGGCTAAGTATGAGATTGGTTAATGGTTTATAAGTCTAGGTGTCCCCTCCTCTTATAAGCTAGCTTTTTGAGTGAGTTCTACACTTGAACTTATAAACCGATACGAGCCTAGTATGGGATAGGTTCGTATCAATTGGTATCATAGCTAGCCATACCTTTTGAGATCCCAACACTCAGAGTGGTGGCTTGGACAAAAAAAAGAAGCGTGCCAACCTTGACCAACGAGGATGATGGCTCTTCAAAGCATGTGGTATTGTTATGATCCCACATTGGCTAAGTATGAGATTGGTTGATGGTTTATAAGTCTAGGTGTCCCCTCCTCTTACAAGCTAGCTTTTTGAGTGACTTCTGAACTTACGAGCTTGCTTTTTGAGTGAGTTCTACACTTGAACTTATAAACCGATACAAGCCTAGTATGGGATAGGTTCATATCAATTGGTATCAGAGCTACCCATACCTTTTGAGATCCCAACACTCGGAGTGGTGGCTTGGACCCAAAAAAAGAAGCGTGCCAACCGTAACCAACGAAGACGTTGGCTCTTCGAAGCGTGTGGTATTTTTACGATCCTACATCGGCTAAGTATGAGATTGCTTGATGGTTTATAAGTCTAGGTGTCCCCTCCTCTTACAAGCTAGCTTTTTGAGTAAGTTCTACACTTGAACTTATAAACTGATACGATCCTAGTATGGGATAGGTTCGTATCAATTAGTATCAGAGCTAGCCATACCTTTCGAGATCCCAACACTCGGAGTGGTGCCTTGGACCCAAAAAAGAAGTGTGCCAACCGTGATCAATGAGGACGTTAGCTCTTCGAAGCGTGTGGTATTGTTACGATCTAACATTGGCTAAGTATGAGATTTGTTAATGGTTTATAAGTCTAGGTGTCCCCTCCTCTTACAAGCTAGCTTTTTGAGTGACTTCTAAACTTATGAACTTATACGAACCTAGTATGGGATAGGTTCGTGTCAGATTTTAATCCTAATCACATGATATTTTGATGATCTTAAACTTTTAAGTGGTCTCAAATGCAATTCCACGCCAAACCATTTATATAAAATTTATTTTGAATGGCCATATATATTAAAAAAGCTCTAGCAAGACACTAGAGACCAACAAGAATAACATATTAAATAAAATTGGAACAAGCTTTAATTGGATCATATAACCAATCAATCCAGTTTGGTTTAGCCATTTATATAAATATTCTTGATTGTAACAAATACTAATTTGAATCTTTATACAAACTTAAAAGAAATTTAATCAAACCTAGAATACATATTCTATCTCTAGCAATTTGTTTTTCATGTATGATACACAATATAAAGTTTGTTTAACAAGAAGTGATGATAAAATAAAAAATTAAACAAAATCTGAGGATGGTATTGATGCACATTTTTTTATAAACTGATTCACATTTACCTGAGTCAAATAAATTAGCCTGCTTTCTTGGGTTATTAATAGAAAGCAAATATTTTTACGAGTTTCTAACCCTATCAAAGCAGTATGTTTTTCCTTCATTGCAAAAGTAATAATCTGTCTTTGATGTGAACATGATCCTTTTAACACTAATTATTGTCTCATATTCGCTCACATTCTATATATTATATGTTGTATATGATTGTTATTTCACAACAGTAAGTAAAAATCATATCACATAGAGATGGAAAAATTACACCAAGATTAAACATATATGAGTACCTTGTTAACAATCTCAGAAACCAAACAAAAAATAAAACAACAGTAACCTCATACTCGAACTTGTGAAAGTAAAAAAACGAACCTGACCATAACAGCAGCTCATTATATATTTCACTATTACTTTGAAACACATGAAAACAATTCTTCTTTCAAGAGAATACAGCAGCAATAAATACCATACGATCAGTCTGGCGAACCTATACCCCGAAACAAGAAGCAAGATACCATCATTGTAAGCATGGTGAACCTAAGAAAAAGGACACCAACTAAACAGACCGTACAGGAAGAACTTCACTGTCCTTTTAAGTACTTTCGACACTCTATTAGTTGCTCGAGTCTCCAAGCCTTAGCACCCAGGATTAATATAGTTCTACACACGTAATCGTTGAGTATCAACATTTTACGATTACAACACAATGGTGGCAGCAGAATATAAAGAACAAGAGCAAACAACGTTATGTGTTTATTGACTGAATATAATGTTTTTTGTTGTGTTTTCATGAACTTCATGCTATCTCTATATAACAAAGAATAATCACAGACGTGATAACCCATTTCCTAAATAAAAAGGAATAATGGGTGGTTATCAACCAAAAGATCAGGTCAAACATTATCTCTAAATACAATTGCTACTTTAACATGTACCAATAGCTTTGTTATAAATACAATCAGTTGCAGTTTCAAGAGTTTGTACTTTTTGCTTCATGAGTGGCCAAAGTTGCCAACATTTATATAAGTCTCAATAATCCCCCGCTGTTAGGAACAAGAAAAGTCTTGGTCACTTTCAATATTAATTAGTCTAAGCCTGTAGTTTGTACAATGTTTAGTTTATAATCAAATATGGCCTAAAGGCCTATGGAAAACCTCATAAGGCCCATGGCCGGCCACCCTATGTAGTATAAATACCCTCTACATGCCTTGGAGAGGGTGTTGGTTGGTTGTATTCTCATTTTCACCTTAATGCATTTTCTTTCCATCAATTTCTCTCTCTAAAATACATCCTTCCTTCCACACTTTCTCTCTCTAGTTCTTACTTGTATATTAGAGATTACCTGTCTTCTATAATTGGTATCAGAGCCATGGAATGATTTGTTTAGTTTTGTGTTTGTTTTCTTTTTGGTTCGTTGCTTTTTTTTCCTTATACATCGTATGTATATTTTTTTTCTTTTGTTTTTCGAAGCTTAGTTGTACACTAAAAGATCATTTACCTAGGTAAAGTTGATCTAGTATATTTGGATATAGGTGTATTAGCTTTGGATCAAAGAAAATCTCATTTTTGTTCATCTTTTGTTTTCAAAAAACCTTATAAAGTACAAATCTTGATTTTGAAATTTTTGGCTTAAAAACCATAAAGTTGTCATTTTTAAGATACCTATAGGTTTAAGAATACTAGTTGTACAAGAAATTTTGGAAAAAACAATAAAAAAGGTGTCTTTTTGTGTTTTAAAGATTTTGAGTTTCGTCCGTGTGTTACCCTAATTCGCAGTGCACGAATTGGCAATTTAGTGTTACCCAAATTCGCAATACCCGAATTAGCAATTTCTGTTGTAGCCGAATTCGCAATATCCAAATTGGCAACTTCAGTTGTAGCTGAATTCGCAACATACGAATTAGCAACACCCAAATTCGCAATTTGCTTAAAAACCTGAATTTGCAATTTGTTTAATCAACCGAATTGGCAACAAAAACTTAAAACTCAAATTGTTTAATCAAAATTATACGGTTTATTTCTTTGACTTGTAAAATCCAGTGAAACACTCACCTGTTTTCTCGGTTTTGTCAAGAATTATAAAATCCCGTGTAGTTTCAAGACTTAAAACACACAAAAGACAACACCCTCAAACATAATTACTTTCTATCACCGCTCGATCAAACCGTAATATTTGAACATACCAATTTATAAATGGAGACTCTTGCTGACAAAGCGAATCTTTCGGGTGCTGACAATCGTCCACCCATGTTGGAAAAGGAAATATATGATTCTTGGAAAAGCAGAATGGAGCTATACATGTTGAATAGACAACATGGACGAATGATCCTTGAATCCGTTGAAAATGGTCCACTCATTTGGCCTTCAATTGAAGAAAATGGAGTGACTAGACCTAAGAAATATTCTGAGTTATCTCCTACAGAAGCAATTCAAGCTGATTGTGATATTAAGGCAACCAATATCATTCTCCAAGGACTACCACCTGAGGTCTATGCATTGGTTAGCAATCATAAAGTCACCAAGGAACTTTAGGAAAGAATTCAAATTCTCATGCAAGGAACTTCATTGACGAAACAGAAAAGAGAGTGTAAGCTTTATGATGAATTCGATAAGTTCGCTTATAAGAAGGGGGAAACACTTCGTGATTTCTACTTGAAATTTTCATTGCTACTCAATGACATGAACATCTACAATATGAAACTGGAACAATTTCAAGTCAACACCAAGTTTTTGAATACTCTTCCTCCTGAGTGGAGTAAATTTATGACTGCTGTCAAACTGGTTTGGGATTTGCACACAACTTAACATTGATCAGCTTTACGCTTATTTGGGACAACATGAATTTCATGCAAATGAGGTTCGTTTAATGCATGAACGCAACTCAGATCCGCTTGCTTTGGTTGTAACCTATCAGATGACCCAGTCTCCTTATCAAACTCATCAAAACTCATACCAAAACACTCAATTTCATCAACAAGTTTCACCATATCAGTCTCCACAGTATGGATCACCTTATCAGTCTCAACTATACTCAACTCATCAATCATCAACACCTCTTTCAATCACTCATCCATCTAATGATTATCAATCATCAGTTCACCACAACGTTTATTCTCCATCATCATCCATCTCTCAATTAGAATATCCTCCCTTAGTTAACCAACAACCTGAATTTTCCCAACCAGACTCTGGTNGGAGTTGAAGAAAAGAACTGAAGGCACAAAGGAAGAAACTGGTGACGGGTTATATGTAAGGGGAAGGTCAGATCATTCAGGTAAAGCTCATTCTGGTAGAAGTTCGTGGTTAAGTCAAGGGGTAGAACTAGTAAACTCAAGTGCTTCATATGTCATTCAGAAGAGAGATTGTCCAATGAATAAGTCAAGTGGGTTCGTCAAGAAGGGTACGCGTGATCAGGATTCTGATTCTGATTATTTTGATGACGAGGGTAACGCCTACTTTGGAGAAGCCCTGGTAGTCAGGAATGATGAGATGACTGAATTGGTAATGGATTCAGGTGGGTCTTATCATATGACACATATGAGGGATTTCTTATATGACTTTAAGGTTATTGATGGTGGTTCGGTTCAGTTAGGTGATAACAGGACATGCACTATCAGAGGGACAGGAAAAGTGAAGATACAGTTGCATGATAGATCAAACTTTATACTGGAAGATGTCAAGTATGTTCTAGGGGTAAGAAGAAATTTGATTTCATTAGGTACTCGTCAAAAAGAGGGTTACACTGTGAAGATGCAGATGGGTAGAATCAAGGTGATCAAAGGTTGTCAGGTTATGATGACTCGGATCAGGAAAAAGAACTGTGTGTATACTTTGGAAGCAAAAGTGATGACTTTTGGTCTACAAAAGCATGGAGGTTCAAAACAAGTTGGATTAAAGCAACTTGGTTCTAAACAAGTTGGGTTCAAACAACTTGGTGTTAAACAAGTTGTGTTCAAACAACTTGGTCCTGGTGTTGAAACAGGAGTCCATGAAGTACAGGATGAAAAACGTGTTTGGTTTGAGGTGGAACTGCAGAGAGCTCAAAGGAATCGTGAAACTGAGGATTTTCGGGTTAGTAACGATGATGCTGCAGTGGCTCAAAGACGGTTGGAGGACAAGCAACCTGAAGAGAAGACAAACACGGACTGCTTGGTAAAGGAGCATAAAAAGGTACACCTTGGTATAAAAGGTGGGGGCAAATATTACGGTAACCGGAGTACCTGGTCAAGAGGGTGCAGAGGGTAATGTTGCGGAAAAGAAGAAAGTGAAAAAGTCTATAAAAGCTAATTTAGGAAAATTACTGAAGTACAATGCCTGGTCGACAAGGTGGTCCCCGGTTTGAGGTTCTAGAACGAGAAAAAGATGCTGAGTATCGGTTATGTTTCAGTGTTACTCCTAAGGTAGAAATTGTAGGATATTAGGAGTAAGCTTAACATATGTTACGGGGTTAAGTGTATATTGTAATTTAGATTAGGAATAGATTATAACTAGGATTAGTTAAGCTTGCCTTGCAAGGCAAGGATGTTTCCTATTTAATTTAGGAAAGTTTTCTACCTCCTCATCTCTATAAATAGGGATGAGGGGGGATGCTAGTTATTCATTCTTCTTCCTCATTGTAATAGTTTTATTAGGGTTTTAATAAAAGTTTGGTACGAGGGTATAACGTGTGCACATATTCTTGTCGGTTCTTTGTAGTCTCTCGTGTTTGCTACTTGTGCTCGATACAACTCGTGATCTAGCGTTCCGCGATCGAACTTCGGGTTTTTTGTCGTAATTGTACAACAAATACAAAATTTTCCCTTAAGAAGTAAGATCACCAACTTAGAAGGCTCTAATACCGGATGCAACAAAGAGTGAAGGCTCGCCCTTATCTCCCCCCATCACGTGT
>BQNB010137326.1:7135-17870 GCA_026074375.1 Tanacetum coccineum
TACTTCTTTCTAAGACCTAGACACGTAGAATTCTGTCACAATTAAACGCATCCGCGTAAAGCATCCTTTAGTACATTATTGTTTTAACCCAAGTAAATTATTTAGTACACGGTTGCTAAGTCCTTATCCTTATAAATACAGTTTTGGGACGATCAGGATTCATGGTAGTATTCATCTTATGAAGAGTTAGGGAAGAAGTAATTTATTACCCTCAATAGAGCTTAATAAGCTCCATGTTATGTTGGTTCACCTCAATTCGGGTCATTAGTTAGATTGTAATTATCGAGTATGTAAAAGTTTAAGTGTAGGGGCGTATCTATAAACCCCCATGATGTATTATATATTTAAGCAATGGCAGGACAAAAGTGTACGAAGAAAATATGTATATAAAAAAGTGAAAAAGAAAATGTACGGGCTGCCATTTGCTTATGTTTATCATTGAGTCAAGAAAAGAAAAAGAAAGAGATTGATGTAGAGTTTTGTAGAGTTTGTATATCTTGTCCGAGTCTTTGGCTTAGCAATCCAACCAGCGTGTATTCTTATAAGTAATTAGCTAACCCTTCCACTCGAAATTAACCCAAAAGTCACTCCCTAAATGTATCCCATCCAATTCTATTTCCGTTAATGTTATCTTACACCTACACCCCATAACTCTTTAAGACCTCTTTGATAGTAATGATTAATACTTGCGCGCAGCGGTGAAGGTTTGATCCTTTACCAAGCCTATGGTAATTTATATGCTATGGCAGGTAATGAGTGTTAATTTTCCATTTCCCCATAGTTGTTATAATTTATTATACACCCGAGTGAAAGAGAGAATTACAAACACTTATGTGAGGTGCTAGTATATGATTTCCGTGCTTTTAATTATGAGGTCTAGAAGGTTGTGTTGTAAACTAGTTTGTAAAGAGTAGGTTAAATGACCCTAATATAGCTATTGTCTATTTAGAAAAGCCCATTTTCTTATGGAGAAGCAAATCCCAAGTGTAGGGGTATTTGATGAGATGCCATTTTATACACTATTTCAGGGTCATTTAACCTCCTAAATCATGCAAATATGCCCAGATTATGTGTTTAATCATTTGTTTTCAGGTTTTTAGCACTTAGATGACATTTGGAGGAAATACACGTGACTTGGGCTCATTTGAAGAAGAAACAAACAAGACTACGGACCTACACCAAATTTCTTGAAGAATCGTGCTCATAGAGTGTGGAGACGGCGTCACAAGCATAAAGTGACGCCGTCGCGATATTTCTAGTGACGGCATCAGAAAATTGACGATGACGTCAGGACGTAACCGACTTAAATCAGACTTAGAAGATTCTACTTTGTGACGGAGTCGCGACTACAACTGGACGCCGTTGCAGCGATTTCTCTATATATACAAAACCGAATTTAGGGTTTTAGGTGTGTAAATTTGTATAACTTTTAGGAGCCGAACCCTAAATATTTTGTCAGCATTTAGGCCGTCTTTAAGGCCTCAAAACCCTATTGTAACTGACCTTAATCCATGTTTTAATCAAGTAAGATTGTTTATTTTTAATCATTCAATATGTCTATGTGTTGTTTGATTGATCTATGTTCTTGCTTCCTTTATAAAATGTTAGGCTAAACCCTCCCTTGTATTTACTTATGATTGCATGAAAGTTGGATTGTAGATCCTTTTACTGTTGCTTCTTGTGATGAATATGCGCGTTAGGCTTTAGAAAACTAGCCATGAGATATTAAATTGGCAAAGACGTCTAGGGAAACGCGAGAAGTATAGAAAGGATACCATCGGTAATAGTCTTTATACTACCTTACCCCTAATATGGTTGATCCCTCTTAATATATTTCAATTTTATTTAATATACTCTTAGGGGCATTGTAATAGTCTTCATACTACCTAACTTGTGCGTTGCCTTAACGGAATATTAAATAGACGGCAGGTTCGTGTAATTCGTTCATGACTTAGGAAATACTTACACAGATCATCACGAGTGTGACAGGGCAACATGATTAGGAGAAGCAATCTAATGAGTAATACATGATTAAGCAAATACACTATATTATCATAAAGTTATCACAAAATAGTATAGATTTATTTGGTTAATTATTAGTTAATCAAACTCCTTTTAAACCTATGAATTTATCTGCTTCTAAAATATAAGTAAACCCCCCCGCCCCCCTCCCTCCCATTACACCCCATTGATACAGCGAATAGTGTGACCGGACGCTAAGTAGTCTATAGCTAGCCTATACTCGCATACGAACCCACCCACACACTCCCCAGAGATCCCCCTTGATGCACAGCCGTGCACACCCCATATCCCCCACTCACTTCACTCTAGACGCAATGCAAAAACCTCATGTCTCCCTCGCTATACTTATACAACTTACACACGACTAGGCTACACTGCTAGGGATTTGTAAAACTTTTATATAGAAGTCTTTACGATAACCGCACACATCATTCAGTAAGAAAAACATGTCAAAAATATTAATATTGGCACCATTTTTCAAAAAAACTAGAAAATCGAAGGCAAATATAGGTCATAGTGGTAATTCTACTCCCATCCCCCTACTTGGTTTGTACAATGTCCCTATTGTACAATAAAGGAAATGAAAAATCAAAAATAAATTAGAATCTAGAAACAAGAAACTCCTGGAGTATTTACTCTAAGCTTATATTTATGTGGCAACTTGGACTCGGAATTCCATTAAGCACCTCTCAAGCAACCTTGTTTCCCCTTAAATCACTAAACAAACCTAAATGCATTAAATGCTTACAAAAGAATGTACAAGAAAACTAATTCACTTTCGTAGGAATCACGATTGCATTTAATAACAAGCCTTTTAAACCACTTGTTGGCTCAAGTGCACGAGTGAAGTCTCATGAGGGTTTCCTAAGAGCACGCCCACAAAGTTCATTTAAAATACACTATTTTGTAATTGATTCAAACTTATTTTTGAAGGATTTTCAGAAAGAGATTACGGCATAACCTTAATAGTTACGGCGTAATTATATGCGTTTATATAATACTTGTCTCTAACGCGTAATAAAGGAAGAGATTACTGCGTTAGCATTTTACTAATCTACAGGGTAACAGCTATGGGTTACGTTAGTAACTTGCTACCTGTAGAAGTATGTTAAACTCATATGATTACTTGAGTCGAGAGACTTCAAATCTTGATTTCTTTGCTGATATGCCCTACAAAATAAAGTGTGAAATTATACAACCAAACTAAAATGTGGAAAAATAGTTTATTGTATTTAAAAAGAGGGCGTTGACTCCTGATAACGCACTTTTGGTTATTAACGAGTCTTTAAGTTAGAATCATCCTATTCTACGTTGATCCTTTGGCCTCTTATTAGTGACTTAATTCTTTTCGGTCATTTACTTAAACCTAGCCATCTCCGTTCTCTCTCATAATAACAAAGTATCCTTCTGTTTCTTTGGTATCACAAACGAAAATAGTTACCACTTTCAATGACTACTTTGTTACCTCAAATGTTTCTAAATGAAATTTAGGTGGATCATATACTTCTTTCCTAATTTCTTGTTTTTCGTTCTCTTCCAACCAATGATCGTACCACCAGTATGTGTCATTCTTTTAAACTTCCTTACAATTTTCCAAATTTCCTCGAGAATATATCCCTTTTTTCCTATTCCCAGTTCATACTCATTGGCAAGTTGATCAATTTCTAAATCAAACACCCATTTGTAGTCAAAATGCTTTTGATGTGGATCCTTTGGGGTGGTCCTAATTCTCGACTTTTTTTAAAGCAATCAAATGACCCAGATTTTAAGAAGATCTCTTTAATACTCCTTTATGTTTGTATGCAAACTTTTATTAACATCCATTCTCTTGAAAGTAAATCCCTAGGTTTTGGTTTGCTTTCTAATTAGGAATTTGTAATTTTTGAGTCTTGAGGGCTTGAAATTGAGTTATTGTTGCGCACTCATTCAACATATCTTTATCCATAAATTAAATCCACATCTGTGGCTACCCCCATATTTAACTAAGTGCATGTTTACTTTTTTTGATGGGCCTTTAGCGCTAACATTTCCCTTCTCAAACATGAATTTGTCTTGTTTCCTTTTTGCTTATTCTAGAGTAAAATCCTTAATGTTGATGGGTGTAAAAACCTATCTCTCTCACATACATGATATCTTTCATAATAATTATACACTTTTCTATTTCTTTTTTCTTTCTAATCTATCAATATTCGTTTCACAATATTTTTTTTCTTTCTAATCTATCAATGGTCGTTGTTCTTGATTCATATTATAGTTTGTGAATCTGACGATTTAACACCGAATCTTTAATCCCTCACCACCACTAGTTGCATCATTCTGTCGCCGGTGCTACCCCGACGGCCCTTTACACGGATAATGCTACCTTCAGGGTTTTATTGTTTGCTTCACTGTCAATCATTTGAGTAAAAGCTTCTATTGTATTTAATGATGGCTTCATGGAGGTGTGAAGAAGATGAATACCAATTAATTTTTTTAAAGTGTTTAGGTTAGTAGTTAAATTAACAAGATCAGATCTATAACAATAGATTTATATAATGTTGTATTTTTTTGGACAAGATCATGTTGATTAGATATTTTTCATGGGTTAGTTTATATGAAAACATAATTGGGTTTCTTTTCTTATTAAATATTGTGTTTGTAAAACAGATTATTCAAGATTTTTTATTTTATTATAAGCCTAGAAATTGAAACACAAAATCTTTGATGGTGGAACTCAGAAGCACCCAAGAAATTTTTCTACTGGTGATGAAAACATATCAGTTAAATAAATGTTAAAATAATTATGTTCTTAGTTAATATTTGTCATTAACAAACAAAAAGAAACACAATTTGTGCATCCAGAACCAAACTCCAAAAAGATACTATTATGTAAAAAGACACCTTTCCTAAATAGACAAGAAAAAGAAACAGCCCCTAAAAGGTAGTCAGGAAATGATAAACCTTCTCCCGTCATGTCTAACCTTTTATCATCATGGCAGCAATACCATTCTCTCAACTTTCCTTTCCCGTCAATCCCATAGATATCCTCCCCCTCACACCTTCCTGGTGGGGTCGCAAGTTGGCCATATTTTGAATGTTTCATCGCAGTCTTGTTTAACAGGCCTACAAATATGCACTTTAGGGACAGGATCTGTCTTGTTAATCCTAGCCTTCTTGCCGCATCGCCCTTGCATATCCTCATTGTTCGGAATACTATTGTTTTGATCATGAAGGATGTTGTGTCCCTTAATTTCAAGGCATACATGGGCTTTGTAAGGAGGTATGATGACTTTACAGGGCTCGCCATCATGCTTTGAATTGATCATGTGAATTTTTTCGACATGGGTTGTGAAATTGTAAATTTTCTTGTTCAAATCAAAAGTAATCCTATCTTCCCCTACTCCTAAAGAGATCTCCTTTTTGAAAACGTTGATATTGACATAAATAGTTGCTAGAAATGGACTTCCAAGAATCATGGTTTTGTTACGTTCATCTAACATATCTATAACCACAAAATCAGAGGGAAATAAGAATTTGTCAATCTTAACGAGGATATTTTCTACAATTACTATAATGGCTTCCTTTGTCATATCCGCTATTTCTACAAGCATATCAGTTTTCTTAAGGTGAGTAAGTTTCAGAAATTCAAACATGGATTTGGGTATTACATTAACACTTGCTCCTAGATCTGCCATAGCATAGAAATTTAAACTTCCAATAGTGCAAGGGAGAGTAAAACTTCCTGGATTTAATTCCTTAGGTGGTAGTTGACATGGCAAGATTTTGATGAAACATCTTCATTATCCTGGGTATTTTCAACATTATCCATGGAAGATGCTTCATGAAGTTCAGTTGGGGAACCATTGTTAGCGTAAATTGCTCTGCATTCGCTAACCGGAGGTTTAGAAACTTTATTAGTGCCCCCTTCCTAGCATTTATTAGTTAGAACGTCGATTTATGCTTCCTATTTTTTAAGACAGGCATCTTGAATCCGTCTCCTAGTTTCCATGCATTCTCAGTCTTTCTTTTGTTGCATTCTCCTGAATTTTTTGATTTCCGTTTCGAACCATTCATTAACAGTTTCCTTGGCGTACTTGTCATGTCCTTTTTTTCCCCTTCTGATTCGTAGGTAACCATGCTATCCATGACACTTTTAACATCCGCGTAAGGAGGTTTATGATCATAATTGGTATGTGGTTGAACAGGTTGGAAACACGGGAGTAAAGGAGGTAAATCATAATAAGTGTCAATCTTAGCGTCGTAGGAGTAATGCGGGTATTCCAGGACAATATTATTCTTATGATGAGAAGATTCAAGATCCATTCCTTCATAATTTTTTAAGTGACTTACCCGAGCATTCCTCCTAGATTGCTTTTTTAGTTCTGCCTCATACTCCATGTATCCAGCAATGGTCATATTCTCGATGTCTTCTGCTTTCATCATTTCTGCAAGAGTAGAAATTAGTACAAGAATTTAAATAATAAATTACAAGAATTCAAAATATAACTAATTTTTAGCTCCCTGGCAGCGGTGTTAAAAACTTAATGCGTATTTTCTTTTAAAATAATAATTTAACAAGTTTTAAATTTATAAAAACTCGTTCACCGATGTCTGCACGCACTAACGGGCAGAGAACCCGATCGTGTGTAGTGTAGGATTGGTAAATCCGAAGTCGTCCCAAGAGCTAAGTTTATACAAGTTGTAATTATAAGTAGTCTTAGCATCTTAGTTCGTAATTAGCAGTGATCTTATTTTTAAGCTTAGTATGGGAGAAGTGAAAAATCGGGGATGATGAAGTTATCTTTTAGACACTTAATTGTGCTTTTTATTCTATGATCCTAAAAGTTACCAATGAGGTAATGAAAACAATACATTATGTCCAATAAGTTGTAGTTAGAAAGTTAATTATCAAGAAAATTCATAAAAAGAGAAAATCTTAGAAAATGGGAATTCGGGTGTTTTATAACTTGTGATCTCTTATCTCTCTCAAACAAAACTCTTTGCTACTTTTCAAAGGTTTAGTTTTGGGAAATTTTGAGGTATTTGGTTATAAGGCATGTGATATTGCGTGAGGACACACAATCGTTTAGTTTGGGGAATTTTGATAAGTGTAGAATACACATATCCGTTTGTACCTAAAATAACCCAATTAAACCCAAAACAGACCAAAAATGGCAAAAATATGCTTGTATTTGTGTTTTGTGTGTGCAGGTACGGATAAATCAAAAATCACAAGAAAACAGTCAAAAGCAAGCAAGCACGGACACGAGAATCAGAAGAGTACAAAGCCGAAGCCCGAAAAGTCAAGCCTCAGTCAAATCCAGTCAAAGAAAAGCCAATCATTGGTCAACAAAAGTCAACAAAGCCCATTTCCTTTTATTATAAAAGGACAAGGGCCAATCTTGCAAATCCCGGAAGTCATTTATAACTAGAAAAGGGGAGAAAGAACACAAGGGCCATTTGTGCTATTATTCCAAAGTCCAACAGTTTTAACTGTCGAAAATTGGGCGCCAAAAGTTACTATTCACCCGTCGTCCCAAAGTTACCTTTTACTCAAATCAAAGGGGTTTCTCAAATTAAAGGGTGCTTAGGTCAATTCAAGTGGTCGTTTACAAGATGGCAGGGAGAGATTAGTCAAATCAATGCTCTAAGTATCCCTCTATCAAGCTTATGCCACGTAGCAATGGAGAAAGCACAATGGAATGTGGGTTTTTGCACTAAAATACTCACAAAAGAAGCACAAACGTCACATCAATGGAATGACACGCTGGCAATCTTCAGGTGTCCACAGCTTGATCAAACGGCCACAATTGATGCTTGAATGATTGAAGAAATGATTGGCCAGGATTGAAAGATTGGAGGGCAGGGCAAGAGATCCTAGAAGCTTCTTTCAGAGCCTATAAATAGGGCCTCCCTCTCACACACACGGAGAGTAGTTTTTTATCTAGTTTTTTTTACACATAGTTTTTAATTCAGTTGTAGCTTAAATTTCAAATCCTTAGTTTAATGATGTTTTAATCTTGTAATTCTCCTTTAAAAGTACTGTAAGCAAGTTTTTATTAATGAAATTCAGTTTTTCTAAATCTCTCCAAGTTTCTTTTTCATAAGCTCTCTTAATAAGCTAAGTCGTCTAAATAAGCTAATAAGCTCATTTAAAGCTCTTTCAGTCTATAAGCTGAAATAGAGCTATTTAAATTCAGTATTAATCTTACCTAAACCATAAATCAGTTTAATTTATCATTGATCTTATTGGATTAGAGCTTTTAGAAGGGGATCTTAACTTAGAAGAGATCCCACGGACTTTTACCCTAGTATATTAATAAGCTAGGTAGCTTGTAGCTGCCTTAATTGGTACCTCTTGTTTAGCTAGAGGTGAATTATAAGTTTTCTTTTAAAGGCTTGCTTTAAATATTAGTTTTATAGCTTTCTAAACATAGATCTGCTTATTTGCTTATTGAATTTGCTTATTAGTGCTTATTTTAGTATAATTTAGCTTAATAATCATAGTTGTTTGTCTGTTTTAGTTCTCTTAGTTTAGATCTTAGTCTTTCATATATTTGTCTTAAAAACCTCTAAAAAACCAAAAATATAGTAAAATAGTATAGATCTCAGATTAATGCTTATTTAGTTGTTAAGTTTTGTTAATTAAGTTTGTTTTAAGCTAGTTTTTATCTGGTATTCAGTACTTGTTCAATAGATTTCTCTTAAAGAACTTTTCTTAAACCTGTCATAGTCTTAAAGGGGTGTTTGGTTTAATGCACTTCGACCTCTAAAAGTCAATTTCACTTGTGCTATTTGCTTGAGTCAGCAAAGTTTTCATTTAAAATTTGTTTTCATTTAGTTTTTATAAGTTAGAATTCAAAATTTCAAAAGAAATGGCTTATTATAAGTGTTCAGCACCAGGGGAGCTTGTTGCTTAGGTTTTTATTGTGTCAATTTGATTCAAAGCCCTTTAGGCTTGGATTTTGCTTGCATTTAGTTTATACACTCTATTAGAGTGTATTTAAGTGCACGGTTTCCCTTAAGAAACCTGCACTATAGTGTTGCACTTGTGCAAAGTGCACCAGTACTAACCAAGAGGTTAGTACTGCCAAGAGGTTAGTACTGCTGTTATAGTTTGTACTGCCACTTTTAGAATAACTTTTAGTTAAGTTTAAGTAAGATTTAGGTGCTTAGATTTAAGTAGGATTAAGTCTAGTTATAGCTTATTATAGATTTAATCTTAGTTAGCATTTCCTAGCTTACTTTCCTAGTTCAATTTAGTTACCAATTGCACCAGCAGTACTTACAAAAGTTAGTACTGCTGATGTTTAAGCCTCAATTTAAGCCATCATTTTTAGGATTTAGTAGCTTATCTTTTAGTATTGTATAGTCTAGGAATAGCTTAATACAGATTAGGACTTAAATTTTACTTTTTAGCTTATTAGCATTACTTATTGTTGCTGTCAAAAGTCTTTCAAAAAGATAAAAAGCCAAAAACAATACTTAGAAATTTTAGGATTTTAATTTGTTAATTTAGCTTATGAATCTAGATTTTTCAGCTTATATAGATAGATTATAAGTAGTTTAAATAGTCCTTTAAGTTTTAGAGTCCAGTTTAGCCTTTTGAGGTTCTTAGCTTATTTGGATTTGGTGTTACTTTGCTTATTTCCTGAGTTTGCTTAAGTCATGCTTAATTTCAGTAGCTCCAAAGCACTTCTAGGTTAGATTTCTTTGCATTTTTAGATTAAGCACATCATAAGCTATCTAAGAACTTATCTTAGATTTAGTAGCTTATCTTTTAGTATTGTTCATTATAGCTTAATCTCCAACTTTGCTTTTATAAGTTTTTCATAATAAGCACTTTTTAATTTCAACTTATTTTTAAGCTTTAAAAGGACCGTTAGTGTAGTCGGGGTTAGGCCTCAGGGTAGTTTTTGTAATTTTCTAATTTCTTTGTTAACTCAGTTAATCCGTTGCCTGTTAAGAATTTTACTTCGTTAATCCTTTTAGTAATTGCACTGTTAGTCCTTTTGTTAAATCTTAGTTAACTTTCAATTAAGTTTAACATTTTTATTAATAATTAGGGTAAGGTTTTAATTAGTTTAATTAAACTTTTATAGAAAGATAAAAATTAGGGCTTTTATTTTTTAATAATTTTCTGCATTTTTTCTTTATTTGGTGAAATTTTAGTTTACATTTTTAGGGTTAAAGTTTAGTCCATTTGCTTAATAGTTACTTTTCGTATTTGTTTAATTGTTCATCTTAATTTTATTTTCATATCTTTTAAAATCAAATATCTTTGCTTCATTCAAATCAGGATCCGAACCTAAACGTGGTTTCAATTGCACTAGTCATTGGGGATAACGACCCGGGTGATCATTCTTACCCGGTTTAATATACGTATTATATATTATATTATATATATTTTTGAGAGTGAATTTTATCAAGGGTAACTTGGTAATTTTCTTAATTACTCTTAAGGTTATATTTTATATATATTTTTACGTGTGTTAAAACTTTACATCAGTCCACAATATAAGTTGTGGTATCTTTCCATAAAAAGTGGTATTTGTTAAAATTGTGTGTTCAACACTCCCTTCCTCGAATATTTTTCAAAGAATTGTAATACGTAGAATGTCATTTTATGTGAATCAATTTCTGAGGGGGAGCTTTTTAAAACAAAGCCTTTTACTGTGTTGGGTACATCTCATAAATGTCAATTTTATGTATCCAAACACATTTTGTGAAATTA
>BQNB010137327.1:0-17870 GCA_026074375.1 Tanacetum coccineum
TTTAGGAGTAAGCTTATTTAAGCTTATTTTCCTTTTCAAAGTATTTTCAATAGTGTATCAGTTTGTAGCTTTTTAGCCTATTCTCCATTCTAGTTTATTGTAATTGCTTATTCTTATGCCTGAGTGCTTATTAGGGATAGTTAAATATCTGTTTTAGCTTATTTGCTTATTTCTTGTTTCATTGTGTTCTGTTAAAGCTAGCAGTACTAATCTTAAGCTACCAGTACTAACTTAAAGCTAGCAGTACTAACTCCAAGTTAGTACTGTTAGTTAGTACTGTTAGTACTGTTGTTAGTACTGCTGAGTTTTTCTTGCTTAATTTAGCTTAATTACTTTTTGAATTTGCTTATTTAGAGTTAGCTTAGCTTATTTAATCTGTTTTAAGTTTATTTGATCTTATTTGTGTCTTAGTGTAAAAGTTTAGGTGTTTTCACAATTCCTAGCTTTATTCTTATTCCAGCTTATTTTCTTTGCTCATTTTTTTATGTGCAGTTGCTTATCAGTATTAGTGCCCAATCATTCCTTGTCATATTCAAACACCAATCATCAATCGTCTTTCGATTTTCCATCTCTAGCCTCGTTGGGACATAACGACCCGGGAACACCCTATACTGCTTTCGGTTTAATTGGTCTCGCGGATTCCGATCCTTGTTGCGTACTTGTATTTATCGGTACTTAAAAAGGAGTCCGATTTACGCGAACCAATTTTCTCCATCAAAATATTCATCGAACGAAGAACCGAATAGACTTTCCAACTCTATCATTAACATCATGACTGTCAATCTGCTTTAGGAACTTTTGTTGACGTTGTGGAGCGAGGCTTGAATCGTTTTGTTCAAACATCATTTGACATTAAGGATCGAGGCTTGAACTGATGTGTTTAAACGTCATAACAATTTCATCATTTGTGAATCCACTGTGACACTCGTTTTTGAGATATCAGATTTTTCAGCAACCACACTCTGAGATTTTCCTTGTTGACATTACATAAGGTACCTGCACTTAAATCAAGACTTTGTTCCTTCTAAACATTGATTGATGTACCTGCACTTACATCCAGAGTTTGTTTGCATTCATGAATATTAGGGATATCTACATTTGAACCATGTGAGGGTTTACTATCAACCTTGCTTGTGCAAGAGTCAAATGACTTTCCTATAGGAATCCACCTAAGACCAACATATTTGAAAATTCTACCTGTGGCTTTCCACCTAAGATCAGATCTAGGAGATGTTTTCTCATACACAACGGAAGTCTTATTACAAGTAAACCTATGTCCTTTAAAGATCTTCCTACCAGGTTTCTGAGTATGACTCTTTTGATCTACGAGTTTGTTATTGTTTCTGGTCTTATAGGATTAAATCATTGCACGTGAATTCACTTCCTTTAGGAGTTTTGTTATACAAGCATCATGATTTGCACTAAAGATACACTTATGACAAGTCGAGCAAACAAAGTGTTTGGAATCTCAAAAAGAACTAGAATTCTTAGAATGATCTGCTTTAGGCACAGTCGTTATTGTTATGCAACAACTCTTAGATACAGGCAAACTCCTAGATGTTTGATTGTTGCTCCTATAACATTTCTCATTTTCATGTCATTGTACGACTCTATTAATGATCACAATTTATTTTAGTCCGATACGCGTTTACTTTTAATTTTGACTTTTAAGCTAAATCGCGTGGACTAGAAATAATCATTTAACGCAAACGGTCACCAAATAAAATCAAGGTTTTCGTCAAGCAAGTGTCAAGTAATTATTAGGAAGATAATTATTGAAATTGCTCATTTTATTTTTTTTGGTCAGGTAAATGGCTTACGTTTCGCAATAAAATACACTTAGACACACCACGGAAATACCTAGACTTACCTAGACTCAAACCAATACCCACTTTTAATGCCTAAACACAAAATTTAATCAAATCTTGTGTTAATACCCAAAGTTAGCCGAGTATGGGTAAAAACCCATAAGAAAAATCGTCCTTGGTGTTTACTAGCTAAATAAATCTCCTAATGATCCTCACAAGTACTTGTACATTCTAGTTCTCATTAATACTTGTCCTAATGGTCTCCTACCGTCTTTTAACACTTGGTTAAGAACCATTTGGGCCTACTTGATGTCCTTTTGTGACCACGTTAACCAAGAAACAACCAAAAATCCTTGGGAATTCCTAAATCTAGCTAGAACTTGTACATTAAGCAAGTAAATTAATAAAGTGTACTTAGGATATACAAATACCATAGGGTAATTAAACTAGAAAAACTCTAAACACCAAGTTATGCTCGTATGGTTTTGTTAAGGACCAAGGAAAGTTAACTAATCACTAAGTCTATAAATACCCATATACATTTGACACTTGAACACTTCTAAAACTCTAAATCCACTATCACTAAGCTAAACCTTTCTCAATTATCCTCATACCTTCGGATCTCACGCAACCAAGCCCATACACAAGCCACATTTCCCTTTAAGTGTTCAAGAGATACTAAATACTCGTGTAAGAGCCTAAGGAGTTGGGTTTATAAGCTTTGGAGCTTAAAGTATACACGGTTAGGTGTATACGACTTGGGTTTACTTCGCAATCCACGGACTAAGAACCTTAGGACCCTTGTAACTCACAACTAAGCCTTTTATACCATTTTTCACTTCGTTACTTACATAATATAGCCAATATGTTGCGTAACTTTGAGTTGTATAACATATGAGAACATGAACATGCATAGTTCGACCCATGCATGGTTTACGCCCCTATCTTAACATATACTATGCCTTGTGTGGTGCTAACATGAAAGAAACACGGTCTAATATCGAGCAAGAACTTAAATGTTTCATAGAAACCTACAAATATGAGCCAAGGTGTTCATGAGTTCGTTCTTGATAAAAACACGAATCCTATACTTAAACTTTTAATGTAAACAAAACCTTTGGCTTTGGGAACGCGTAAAATAGCTTATTAATCGAATGTATGTAATAAGTCATAGTTAATAAGTGTTAACGAGTGTAAAATGAGACGGTTAAAAACCCTAAGAACGAACTAGTGAACCAAGGGAGCTTGCGGGTCACTTGGGGGCTTGGCAGCCCAGTGCGAGAGCCCAACGGGCCTAACAGCCCATTTCCTTTTAAGTCTTAGCTTAATAATAAGCACCCCAAGCTTATTTAGAGGTCTATAAGGCTTATTTGATTCACATGGATCTTGTCATGTCGTGAGAAACCCCAACCGAACCCTTAATGGACTCACTAGCCCATTAACGAGCCCTATTCGAGCGATAAGCTCAAAGCATCTTATTGACAAACTCTCATAAGCTAGATGGACTTAATGGACCTAAATATAGTTAACGGACCCTAATGGATCAAACTAAAACCTTTAAAATCTATTCGGACCCTTAATGGGCCCAACAGCCCATTAACGAGAGCTTATTAGCTTATTTGGATAAGCTGGACCAAAAATAGATTTAATAAGCTTAAAAAGGGTAGAAAATAAGCTAGGAATGCTAAGTGGACCTTTGTATTCAATTCGGGTCGAGATATTGGGCTCACGAGCCTAATAAGCTCAAAAAAGGCCAAAATAAGCTCTCTCGAGCTTATTTCCAACTAACAGACTTGTATAAGCTTAATGGAGGCATTTGTGTTTTTTAAAACTTAAACGGACCCTTAGAACACTTAATGGACTTTAATGGGCCCAATAAGGCCCATTAAGCCAAAATAAGCTCGTTAAAGCTTATTTATAAGCTAGGGCAGCTTATATGGCTTATTTGGACTTAATTAAACATAATGCCACTTGATAGGATTTAATTGGAGTTAAAATGCAATTTTTACAAAGTCGGAGGACTAAAAGTGCCAATTTATAAACTTAAGGGTCAAAACAGTCATTTACTAAATTTAACAAGTCCATGGACAGTTTCTGTCAATTCTGGAAACTAGGGGGCTGTTTCAAACCTATAAGGACCTAAAGTGTAACTTTGTAAAGTTAAAGGACTAAAAGTGTAATTATTGAAACTTGAGGGTTTAAAATGTAAATATGGTATAATTCCTACCTTAGGGGCTGTTTTGTAAGCTATAAGAAACCTAAGGTTATTTTGTGAACGAAGGTGAAATATTTAAACACTTAACGAATCGGGCGAATTATAATATATTCGGATATTATTCGGTTTTGAATAACGGTTTAATAAATAAGAACATTTATTAACAAAATATATACGTTTCCCAAGAGCCATTATGAATTTCAAATACAATAATCATGTGCACCACCACACAAGTGATAACAGTATATATAAACTTATAATTGAATTTAGTTTATACACTGAGTCGTTAGCCTAAATATGTAGACTAAGACTTGACCGTATTTACTTAGGTATTTGACGGTGTGATTCATTGCTATACTTGGATATATAATATCATTCAGAGGACTACCTGTTGAGGTGAGTTCATGGCCCCACGTTTTTATATTTATTTAAATGGTTTACATCTTTGGGGTGAGAACATGCTTTGTTTTACAAACCGGACGCAAGTGTACATTTTATACTATGATTACGTGTTTGCCTAAGTAGCGATAACCCACTGAGCCCACTATCATGAACTGTCAATTACTGGATTGTAAGCGCGAGTGTTATAAATAGATCTATTTGGGATTGACATCCCCGTTTGGGTGAGTAGCGCTCACTGTGCCGGTTTGCCGGACAACAAACGTATACCATGTCGAATTTAGGATGTTTCGGGTTAGAACATCATTCGCGGGCAATGTTGGTAATTTATTGCATTCATACATGTCGAGCTTCAGTGTCATGAGCTTAGGTAGACGTAATTACTTTTTATGATGTTTGCATCTGTTGCTTAATCATACACTTGGAAATCTTGCGGTCCTACTATTGATTACAATAAACCTATGAATTCACCAACTTTATGTTGACGTTTTAAAGCATGCTTTTCAGGTCAATAAGGCATGAGATGCCGTGATACATTGGAGGTCATTTTGAAGTGTCAATGATAGAGATTTGGGTCATATTACATTGTCATGGGAACTTTTGTTATATGTCGAAATCTTTAACTTTATTGTCGAACAATTTGAAGCCTCGAGCTTATGTAACAAACATGTATTTTGTTAATCCAATGTATCTTTTCAAACGGCACGTTTAGTGGTTATTCTTATATCTTGTGCTATTAATCTATGAAGTAATGCCCTCGGATATTCAATATTCCGCTGCATACTCAGATTTGAGGGTGTTACAGATTGGTATCAAAGCCAAGGTTTTAGAGAACCAGGTCAAAAGTTTTGTCTGGACTATAACTATTTTCAAACACTGGTTTCACAAATAGGATTTGCGAGGGACATACATGCATTACTTGTTTACATCTAGCACATATATGCTTACATGATACATACCATTTTAGCATTAGTAGGGTACTAAGTGCTTACATGATTGATATATGCGTATATAAAATATACTAAGTATAGTACTATAAGAGTCTTATAGATATAACATAGAGACCACTCTTATAATTAAAGCTTATAGACATATCATACCGATCTTTCCTATAAGTAATACTTATATAGGTTATTTTTGTTTTTTGTAGTAATCATGTCTTCTGCGACTTCTGCGGTTACCTACACTTCTGTTTACACTAACTCTGAGCCCGGCAGAGCCTTCTGGGGAGCCGATGATGAGGCGATATCTGAGGGAGGCATCCCACGGGTCATCGTATTAGGATACGACGGACTCCCGATGCATCCAGTAGCCCCACCATCACCGGATTACATACCAGGCTCAGAGGATCCACAGACACCGCCAGTTCCTCAGGACGAGGATGAGCGTGAGCCTATGTTCGTATAGGCACATGATCCTGACTACGTGACAGAGCCTATATACCCTGAGTATATACCTTTGGAGGATGAGCATGAGTTTCGAGCTGTGGAGCAGCCATTACCTCCTGTTGATTCACCTACTGCTGAGTCACCCGGATATGTTACTGAGTCGGATCCCGAGGAGGATCCAGAGGAGTACGAGGATGATGAGACAGAGGATGGTCCGGTCGACTATCCTATAGACGGGGGAGATGATAGAGATGATGATGACGGCGATTCATCTGGGGATGACGTTGATGGTGAGGATGAGGATGATGAGGACGAGGAGGAGGAGGAGCACTTAGCTCCGGCCGACTCTGCTATTGTTGTACCTGTTGATGAGCCTGTTTTCTCACCTGATGGAACAGAGCCTGTTATACCACCACCCTCCACTAACATTACTACTGGGGCTAGGATTACCGTCCGGCCTTAGACTTCCATATCCCTTCCACCAGAGGCAGAGGTTGAGAGACTTCTGGCCATGACTACTCCATCACCATCACCACCCATATCACTATCACCACCCTCTGCAGAGGAGCGCCTTGTTAGGAGCATGGCCCCACCTGCACGTTCATCACCACCACCTGCACATTCATCACCCTTACTACCATCATCTGGGTGTCCAACCCAAATCTAGACACTTAGGATAGCATCCACTCAGGCCCTTATTGATGCAGTTACTGTCGCATTACCATCACTTCCACTACCACCATCTATATACATACCACCACCTGTTGAGCATAGGGATGATATTCCTGAGTCTAAGCAGCCTCCCCGCAAGAGGTTGTATTTGTCCAGCCTAGGCTCCAGATACGAGGTCGGGGAGAGTTCTACTACTAGACCTACCAGAGGTCGGGGGATAGATTATGGATTTGTCAGCATGGTAGATGCTGAAGAGAGGTGACAGGGGTTTAGAGATGTTGGGTACGGTATTAGGGATACTTGGGTAGATCCAACAGAGGCAGTTCCAGAGATAACACCTATGACCGTGGGAGAGGTCAATACTAGGGTCATAGAGCTTGCTGAGCTCCATGAGCATGATACACAGGACTTGTATGCTTTACTAGAGGACGCTCAAGATAGTAGGTCTCGTATATCACAATGAGTCGATATGGACTCACAGCGGGTCGATCTACTTATAGGGGATAGGATGACTCTCCAAGAGACAGTATAGATGGTAGAGGAGGAGGCTTATGCTTCCCGAAAGGCTTGGGCTCACTTGATAGGATTGAGTTAGGCGACTCATCAGGATCTTTAGACCCATCGTGATCATGTGTATGCACATGAGACCCATCTCCAGGCACACCAGACACAGCTACAGCTGTAGGGTACTCTCATTCAGACACAACATCAGGTACATGAGACTCGCTTTCAGATGCAGCAGGCTGAGTTAGCAGCACTTTGAGAGACTGATCGTAGGCGTCAGGCACTAATGGTAGAGACTCTCTGAGTCATTAAAGACATGAGGCGAGAGATGAGTGACATGCAGGCCGAGTTGTTAGCACTGCGAGAGCAACAGAGGAGAGCTAGACAGCCAGGACCAGAGGCTAGGATTCCAGATCACCAGGATCATTCTGGAGATGCTGACAGTCACATCCAGTGATTTATGTTATTTTATCTTGCTATGTCATTGTACAGGCATGTTAAGTATTAGGGGTTTTCCCCGCTAGCATAGCCTTAGATCTTTTGTATTGTATTTTGTGTAATCCGACTACTATTTCATATAAAATTTTCAAAGTTATGAATGAAATGGATGTGTTATGTCATACTATATACCTCTTTTATATTGATATCTCATCTATACATTATTATATTCTGTCATATAACCTCTTGTTTTATCTTTTGTGATCTAGACAAATCATGGCACCTACGACCAGAAGAGGACAGAATACCCTTGTTAACAACACCAACCCAAACAACATGACTCCAGAATCCATCCAAGCAATGATTGACCAAGCTCTTTTGCGAAACTCCACCAATGGAGATGGAAGCCATAGTTCACACGAGGATAACCGAAGGAACGTGCAAACTGCGTGCCCTTGTTTTTACGCTGACTTCATGAAGTGTCAACCTTTGAACTTCAAGGGGACTAAAGGCGTGGTCGGTTTGACTCGGTGGATTGAGAAGATGGAGTCAGTTTTCAATATCAGTGGTTGTGTTATTGAGAATCATGTAAAGTTTGTCACTTGTACTCTGTTAGGTGCTGCTTTGACTTGGTGAAATGGTCAGATAAGAACCTTAGGTCCTGAGGCATATGAAATGACTTGGGAAGTACTCAAGAAAAAGATGACGGACAAGTATTGTCCGCAGGGTGAAATCAAGAAATTAGAAATTGAGCTGTGGAACCTAAAAGTCAAGGGGAACGATGTTCCAGCATACACTGAACGTTTCTAAGAGCTAACCCTGATATGTACCAAGTTTGTTGCCAACGAAACCAAGAAGGTTGACAAGTACATCAGTGGACTTCCTGACAACATTTATGGGAACGTCAAATCGGCCAGACCCAAGACGTTGGATGAGACTATTGAGTTGGCCAACGACTTGATGGATCAGAAACTCCGCACCTACGCAGAAAGGCAATTTGACAACAAAAGGAAGGCTGATGATTCATCCAGAAACAACCATAGCCACCAACAACAACCCTTCAAGAGGCAGAATGTCGCCAAGGTCTACAATATGGGGACAGGCGAAAGGAAGCCTTATGGGGGATCTTTGCCCAAGTGCACCAAGTGCCATCTTCACCACAATGGCCCGTGCACCCAGAAATGCCACAAGTGCAACAAAGTAGGGCATTTTGCTCGCGATTGCAGGAGTACTGGTAATACAAATGTTGCTAATACTCAGAAGGGCAATGGGGCAGCTCCCAAGGGAAATGGTTGTTTTGAGTGTGGAGCACCAGGGCATTTCAAGAGAGATTGTCCAAAACTGAAGAACAAGAATTGAGGGAATGGAAATGCACAGGGATGGGTGTATGCGGTTGGTAACGCAGAGAAGAACGGGAACACATCAAGGGACCCAGACTCTAATATCATCACGGGTACGTTCCTCTTAAACAACCTCTATGCATCTATCTTATTCGACACTGGTGCCGATAGAAGCTTTATATCCACTGCATTTAGTTCCTTGATTAACATCGCCCCAACTCCATTAGAAAATTGTTATGATGTCGAATTAGCTGATGGGAAATTAGTCAGGATAGACACTATTATACGAGGTTGCACTTTAAATTTCTTAGACCATCCATTCAACATAGATCTAATGCCCGTAGAACTGGGTAGTTTCGATGTCATTATCGGTATGGACTGGTTAAGAAGATGTCACGCCGTGATCGTGTGCGATGAGAAACTTGTTCAAGTTCCCTATGGGAATGAAACTTTGACTTTTTGTGGCAACAAAAGTAGCAACGGGAGAGAATCTCGGTTGACAGTTATCTCATGTTCAAAAGCTCAAGAGTACATGGCAAAAGGATGCCAGGTCTTTTTGGCGCAGATATCCGCCAAGAAAGAGGAGGACAAGTCGGAAGGAAAACAAATAAAGGACGTACCAATCGTCCGAGATTTTCCTGAAGTATTTCCCGAGGACTTGCCAGGTCTTCCTCCGGCTCGACCAGTGGAATTCCAAATCGACTTAATTCCAGGAGCCGCACCCGTAGCTCGAGCACCGTATCGATTGGCTCCATCCGAAATGAAGGAATTATCGGAACAATTACAAGAGCTTTCCGACAAAGGATTCATAAGGCCTAGTTCCTCACCTTAGGGAGCCCCGGTCTTGTTTGTCAAAAAGAAGGATGGGTCATTTAGAATGTACATTGACTACCGAGAGCTGAATAAGCTGACAGTAAAGAATCATTATCTACTCCCAAGGATTGACGATTTATTTGATCAACTTCAAGGATCCAGCATCTATTCGAAGATAGATTTAGGATTGGGTTATCACAAGCTTAGGGTGCGAGAGCAAGATATTCTGAAGACGGCATTTAGAACTCGGTATGGTCATTACGAGTTCCAGGTTATGCCATTTTGACTGACAAACGCACCTGCGGTTTTCATGGACCTCATGAACCGAGTGTGCAAGCCTTACTTGGATAAGTTCGTGATCGTCTTCATTGACGACATACTTATTTATTCAAAAGACGAGAAAGAGCATGAAGAACATCTTAAGGCAATTTTGGGATTGCTTAAGGAAGAGAAGTTGTACGCTAAATTTTCAAAATGCGAATTTTGGATTCCGAAGGTACAATTTCACCTGTGAATGTTGTATGTTGTTCAAACATCACAGACTTCCTTTCTTTAAAAGTGATAATATTTCTCCCACTCCTTTCCATTTAATCCATGTTGATTTATGAGGCCCCTATAAACAAGCTGCTTTAAAGGGTGAACATTATTTTTTTACTATTGTGGATGACAATACAAGGGCAACATAGACTTATTTGGTGCATACAAAGGAGCAAATCCTACAGCTTTTGGTATCCTTCTTTGCTTTTGTTAAAACTCACTTTCAAAGACAGCCAAAGGTTGTAAGATCAGATAATGGAACAGAAGTAGTCAACAAGACTTGTGCTTCTTTCTTTCAAGCTCATGGTGTTCTACATCAAAGGTCTATAGCTCATAATCCTCAACAGAATGGAAGGGTAGAGAGAAAGCATAGACATCTACTGGATACTGCTAGAGCACTTAGACTTCATGGTAATTTACCTCTCAAGTTTTGGGGAGAATGTATTTTAACTGCAACTTATCGTATTAACAAAATGCCAGTCAAAGTTTTGGATTGGCAATCTCTTTTTGAAAAACTATATGGAAAGCCTCCTACTTATGATCACTTGAGGGTAATTGGATGTCTTTGTTATGTTGTTGATATAAGGCCTCATAAAGACAAGTTTGCTAATAGAGGAATTAAGAGTGTGCTTATTGGTTATCCTGTCAATCAGAAAAGTTATAAGTTGTATAACTGGGAGACTAAAGAGGTTTTCTTAAGCAGAGATGTGGTTTTTAAAGAGACTATTTTTCCCTTTCAAAGAAGTTGAAGTCCCTACAAACCCTCAATCAACTCCCACTTATCCAACTTTTGAAACTCATAATGAAGAGATGACAGAATTTGTTAACCCAAACACCCCTTTATCTGCAGAACCAAATATATCAGATGCTACAACTGATAACATTCCTTCCTTAAATCATGTTCCAGTCAATCCCACATCTTTTGTACCCCTCAGGAAGTCCTCTAGAAATTCAACAAGGCCTGCTTGGTTACAAGATTTTGTTACTCCTAAGGCACCTAGTTCTAATACTTCTACACCTCATTATCCTTTATTTGTTTCATCAGAATTCACAAACATCTCACATTCTTATATAGCTTTTCCGATGCTAATTGTTTGCTAATCCTAAGCTACTTCCCTATACACAAGCAGAGATTGAATAGACGGGTTAGAGCTATGGAAGCAGAACGGGAAGCCGGAAAAGAAATCACACATGGAAGTACTCTTTACCAAAGGCCACAAGCTTATAACTTCAAAATGGGTGTACAAGATCAAATATAAACCTGATGGAAAAGTTGACAAGTTTAAAGCAAGATTGGTGGTTAGAGGGTTCAATCAAAAGGAAGGGTTGGACCACAAACATACTTTTTCTCCTGTTGCAAAGCTAGCTATAGTTAGAGTGTTAATTGCTATAGCAATTGCAAAGCAATGGTCATTACACCAATTAGACATCAATAATGCCTTCTTACATGGTTCTATTGAGGAAGAGATTTATATGTTGCCACCAGAAGGGTATACTAAAGCATCACAGACAGAGTATTAACCTCAAATAGGTCCCTTTATGTCGAAACAAGCATCAAGCAATGAATCATGAATTGACACAGGTTTTAGGTCACTCTTGGTTTTATTCAGTCTAAACATGACTATTTTCTCTTTGTTAAAGTTAAAGGAGAAGAGTTCACTGTTGTTCTTGTTTATATGGATGATATGTTAATTACTGGCAATTCTACAGTGGAAATACAAACTCTTAAGCAAAGTTTGGATCAGCAATTTACCATCAAAGACCTTGGTTTGGCTAAGTATTTCCTTGGGATTGAATTATGTAGGACAAATGCTGGTATGCATTTTAATCAAAGAAAATACATCTTGGATTTGCTAACTGATGCAGGACTTACAGTTGCAAAACCTTTTTCATTTCCCCTCCCAACACAAATTAAATTGTCTCTTGATAAAGGTACTCCTCTTAGTGATGTTGGTTCTTATAGGAGACTTGTTGGAAGACTTCTGTATTTGACAATGACCAGACCAGACATTTCTTATGTTGTTCAACATTTGAGTCAGTTTGTTTCAGCACCCAAAGATGTTCATATGCAAGTTGCTATTCATTTGCTAAAGTACTTAAAGGGTCTATTTCAAATGGTCTTTTCTATCCTGTTCAACCTCATCTTAAAATGACGGGATTCTCAGATGCTGATTGGGCTTCCTGTTTGATGACAAGGAGATCTTTAACTGGATATTGTATTTTTTTGGGCATTCTTTAGTTTCTTGGAAGATAAAGAAACAAGCCACAGTTAGTAGATCCTCCACTGAAGTAGAGTATAGGAGTATGGCTGCCACTACTTGTGAGCTACTTTGGCTTAGTTTTCTTCTTAAGGATTTACAAATTCAAGTACATCTACCAGTTACATTGTTCTGTGACAATAAGTCAGCTCAACAAATTACTGCTAACCCTTGTTTTCATGATAGGACAAAACATTTAAACATTGATTGTCATTTCACTAGAGATAAGATCCAAGAGGGATTTCTATAAACTGCTTTCATACCCACATATCTTCAACTTGCAGATGTCATGACCAAAGCTTTGGAACAAGTTCAGCATAATTTTCTTGTTGACAAGTTGGGACTCATAGAGGCTCCAACTTAAGGGGAGACTATAGAAGTATGAGGGGCAATAGTGATTAGTCACTATTGTCCAAGGACCAAACTTGTAAAATAGTTAGTTAGTTTGATTTTCAGTTAGAGTTAGTTGGCTGGGCTTTCCCGCCACTTTTCTTTTCATTTGTTTTTCTATATAAGGATGTAATCCTCCCTCATATTGTAATAACAATTCATCATTTTTTACTCAATAAACTCATAATTTTGTAAGGTCACATCATAATATTTAAATTGAAGTTTTTGTTAACCGGAATGTGTATAATAACTCAAGATTGATGACGTATGTTGACCGAAGGACACGTGTCCTAAGGACACACATCCAAACCACCGGCAAGAACGAACGACGTTGTTAACTACTATGACATGGCAAGAGCAACGTGTGAAAGGTAAACACTATTCTACCCATCATACCTTTTACCCAACGATTCCTTCATAGAACAAATGTGTGCCGCCTACCCAGATATTACACGATGTGACCCCCCACGTGGCCGTGCCATATAACACCTAGGCTAGGCATAGCTTGGTGCTCCATTCACCTATTATGTTGTCAGTTATAGTGATTACGGTGGTATAAATACAACCACCTTAGTTGGTTAAAGGGACACATTTATTACCCATTTAGAGCATACGGTGTAGCAACAGAAGAAATTCGACACTCCTATGTGGCATGCGAAGTGGCGATCGCCACCACACCCCAAACCTTAGCCACTTTTTCGCCACTTGATTTTAGCCATTTTAGCCAACTTATTTTATTCTTGTCTCAACTTTTATTTTTAGTCCATTTCCGCCGACTCATAAACAGACAAAAAAAAATATATACGATATCTATAATTTACCAACGGACGTAATTTAATATTATTATATATAATAGTAAATAAAAATAGGTAATAATATAGTATATCATATAACATTATATATATATATAAATAATACTAGAATATAAAGTAATAATAAACGTAAATATATATGAAATTATGACACCACTTTATATAAATAAACACTTCACACATTTATAAAGTTAAATACCCTATATATATTAAATTATACCCACTTTTAAATTAACACTCACTTTTAAATTAATACCCACTTTTTATCCTATAAATACAACCATATTTTACTTTAAATTTTCACACATTATCCTCAAAAAAATATACTACGGCTTGTCTGCTTCCACACATCTTCGATGAAATTCAAGCTTTGGTTATAAACTTATTGACGAAGATACTATTCGTCAGAAAGCGCTTATGAAGTTAGCCGTGCAATTTGAAAATGCAAGCGCAACGAAAAGCGATTTTAGAAAAGCATACGAGAAATGCTACGACATTACGCATGAGAGTCGTGCTTTGATCGACACTTTTTTTAAACAAAAATCTAATAAAGATTACGATATGAATCTTGCTCTTTATCGAAAGCCTGCAAAAATAGAAAATCAAATTGATAGTAAATATGTTTGGTTATCTCAAAATACCAACTCCTTTCTTTTCCCCCTATAAATACCAACTCTTTCCATCACTTTTTCTCACACATTCAAACACAATTTCAAAATCTCACCATGTCTGATAAAAAAATCACACAACTCCTGGCATCCGAAAAACAACCGAACCAATCCCTCAACCGAAGCAATTCCCTCACTCAGTACCCCATAGGGGTGGTCCGTCATCGGAACAACATACTCAAGGATCTCTTACTGACAAAGAGTATCGGGAACTACTTGAACTTCAAGATGAAGAGGTGTTAAGACAAACACTGGAAGAAGAAGCAAGAGCTGAAAAGGAGTGGGAGGAGAAAATGAAGCAAGAAAAAGCTGAATATGATTTATTAACGTTGTAATTTGGGGTGCAATCTGATTCGGAATACGAAACAGATTAATTTCATTTTCGTATCGTAGTGTTTTTAATTTTCGTATTGTTGTTTTTTATTGCGTATTGTATTTTTATTTTTATTGAAATGAAAAAAATTTAGTTTGTGTGAAAAGATAAAGAAAATAAATAAATTGGTGAGTGATGAGACCCAAATGGCTAAAATATAGTATGTTATGAGTGAGATGGTATTTTGAGTTGTTGTGTTGAAATGAGGTGGCGGTGATGTGACATTCAGTGGGGCCCAAATGGCTAAACTTTTTTAGCCACTAGACCCCTTGCTGTTAATCTCACATTCATTTCTAACCCGCTCGGCCTTAACCCAATCTTACTGTCATTCCGGAGCTTGGTCTTCGGATTAAACCCGAGGAGAGGCTAACGCGTGTCTTTCTATTGTGTCGGATGTATTAAGGACGTAGTTGTTAGACGCATAAATTATTGACCTCAAGCCCACAAATTTATGCGTCTAACAGTAGTTGCGGACGTCCGAAGAAGCCGACACGTTACAGGAGGAACCGTTTACTTCTATAAAGATCGAAATCAAATAAACTTAATCAATCAGATATATACCAAATTTTATTTAATAGGAGACATGTCAATATGTATGTCAAGTCCATCAAGAGACTCAAGGTGTGTGTAAGTTGGGATTGAATCAGCATCCATATAGGATTTGGAAACCACCATTGTCATTCCTTCTTTTATTTTTCCCCTTTTCAATCAACATCTTCAAGCAACTTGTGTGATCACTTTCTGATAATAATTTGATTTGGATTGGATTTTTAATGATGGAATTACGAACCACAAATCCAAACCCTCTATGTCTACTAGCTCCTTTACAAACAAGAACAAATTCTTCGCCGCACTTGATACAAGTTGTTTTAGCTTGGATGCATCGCATTAGGCTAATTCTTACATATTATATGTGTGCAATTGTCAATGGTTTTGGTTCGCTTATAATTAACTGCAAGTAGTTTTCGAATATTATTTGCAAAGTTACTTTAACTTGGTCTTTAAAATACATATATCCGAACATTCTGAAATCCAAAGTAATCTGATCTTTGTGATTGCATTTTATAATACATGACCTATACTTATTGTGGATTGAAGAACTAACATTTATTGGAAATCTTGATGTTAGTGGAGCATATGATTCCAAGTATGAATATAGACAAAAGGTGGCCACCAATATTGGTTGAATTAAGTTTGCAGTAGCATATCTGTTTTCTAATATCCTTTTAGCCTTTGAGCATGCAGTATTATCCTTTTTTTAATTACTGTATATGGAAAAAAAGGAATACTAGGTTTCATGTTTCAGAGCACACTAAATTCTTGTTTTTAGCCTCCTAACAATAAACGGATGATATATATTGTATATCTATATTTTTTTAACGGCAATCAAATAAAAATACAAAAAGTGTTAAATGCACGAAACAAATAAGAATAGGTGTAGCCGAGTGAGTGAACGAGTGAGCTCATTTCTCATGCATGACACATTAGTTTTAACAATTTCTTACCGTATAAATTAGGCGTTGAGAACGTCATTGTTTTAACCCTGAAATAAATAATTTCAAACAATTATAATGAAAATTTAGTTCTAAAATAAACTAAAAAAATGAGTAAGTTATTATCCCTATTTTGTAATATGAATTTGCTGTTTAAAATAGTACTCCAGTACAAGGTAACACTTAACCCAAAATAACAAAAAGAAATCACATACTGGACTACAGTACTAGAGGATGAAAGGAGACAATGTCTAGTCCATCATATCAGCTAAGGTATCCGTAACATAAAATGACTTATTTATCCTTGTACCATCCCTAAAAAGAAGGGATCAATTATCATCTTCTGAAACTTTCCTCCCATTAAAACACCAAATATTTCTATTTTCAAAATATATATGCATTTCACATCTCATTAATTTAGAAGAAGATGATCTGTATCCTTTCATGTATTACAAACGAGATGCCCCCAACACACTAGTTTAGACGATTAAATAAAAAAACTTTAGGTCAATTAAACTAAAAATCACAACTAATTTTGGAAAACTGATCAGTTAATTTGTATTAAATACAATTTTTAATTTAAAAAGAAAGTTTAGGATGCATTAATGCACCCTAACTAATGTCATAAGGGCAGTCAGACAATTCCATTATAAATTGTCTAGCTCTTCTATGAATAAAATGCAACAAACGTCTATGATCATTTTTTTTGTAAGATCTTATTTTGAAATCCAGTGAGATGTTAACAAGAAAATTTCTTTTAGGAGCTATAACATAGAGGACATGTAAATCTAAAAAAAATAAACTTGATTCACCTCAATCCTTTAGGGTGGATAGAGTAGTAAACACACATTTACCTTACACTTCAGCGTCACGTCAGCTTTCTCTCTCCAACTTTATAACTCACCTTTCACCCTTAATAACAATTCACTTTTCAACTAAACTCACATTTCATAAAAATACCCAATTTATATAAAACATACCCATTAAATACCCACACACACTCACAAACCAAATAAAATAAATTAAAAACACACACTCACATAAGTCACTTTTGGTGAAGAAAGGTGACTGACTCACATATTTGCATACAACTCGCGCGTGAGTTGGTATGGGTGGCATAGTACTCACCTAGGTGAGTTGTGTTTTGAAAGGTGAGTTATCACCTATTCCATCCAGCCTTACAGCTTTACATGTTATATCCTTTCACATCATTTGTTGCATTTTATTCTTTTAAGCGGTAGGCATATGGAATTAGATTTCATATCCTAGACCAATTGATGTGTAAGGATTTATAACAAAGAAAATTCTCAAAATGGTCAATAGTACATATGTGTTTACACGTTTTAGTCAAAAGTCATCCCAATTCCCAAAAAAATCATGCTCTACTGCTCTATCATACTCATTGCTCGACACGTGGCATTTGCAAGTACAAGCTTTGATTTTTGAGTTTTAGCATAAATGACATATATACCCTCATGTTTATTTCTTTTCTCTCTCTCACTCAAATATGCCATCACCACTCATCACACCACCACTCCATCACCGGTTCACCACCAACGTCCACCGCCGCTCCACCGCCACATGCTCCACCGCAACCTGCTCCACCGCCATCTTGAACAAAACACACAGACCCGGGTGGGACAACAAGCATGCTGGTGCCAGGGTTCTTGTTAGATATTAGAAAAAGACTCGGTCATCCCGTGTATTTTACTGTTTTATATAGCTCGTAGTTTAATAGTTAATAGTACGTTTTTCGGTTTTA